>JASKGM010000009.1:6184904-6198171 GCA_034509205.1 Ceratonia siliqua
ATCGAAAAACTTACCAGTGAGGTTTCTTTATAATTATGGGTATGCATTTACGTGGTTGTCCCTGTAGATTGCATGAAATGACATGTTAGGGACAGAGGTGCAGAGGGGCTAAGGCAGTAAGGCTGTTCTGTCATGTGTCTGGCTCAGGTCACCAAAAGTTAGCTAAACCGAACCCACACATCATACCGCAAAGCAAATCCATTATCTATAATAATAAATTTTTTTATTACTTAATATATTATGTTTAAAATATTTTTTATTATTTAAATGAAAGACTATCTTAAAATGAGAGTTAGGTCAAAAAGTCTAATTTGAATTTATATTTAAGTATTTTTTTTATTTATGAATAATATAATATTTAAATAAAATAAATTTTAAATCTATTTAATATTTAATACTAACAAAATATTACTTAAATTATGTTCCATAAATAGTTGGAGAAATAATTTGCCTGAAAAGAATGAAATTTGTTGAAGGTGTGGACTTAAAAGTAATAGGCAAAACATGACACATCTTTATTTATTTTTAGGTGATTATTCTCTTATTGTCTTATTTTTTTAAAAAAAATTTTAAAATTTTTTTATTTTAGTAATAATAAATTAATTATAAATTTTAAAAAAATTCAAAACATTTTAAAAACTTTTGTTAAGGTTATGGGTTTCTTTTTATTTATTTGATTATAATTAAGTTTACATTTATTTGATTATAGTTAAAGTTTGTACACAAATACTTTGTTTGGTATACAATTTTAATTTGTTAAAAGATATAATTATAAAACTTTAGCTCCTTATGTAAGTATTATATTTTTTATTTAATTTGAAATTACAAATTCACCCATAATTATTTTCACAAACTTGATCATCTCATAAATTTTTGTTAAGATCAAAGATGGGTTAAATTATGTACGATTGAGCTCTTTTAAGATTGCATGAGCTCTAATATAATGGGAATGGCAGAGTGGAGATTATTCTAGTAAAGCAAGGACAAATTCAAAAGCCAACAAGGTAACGTATTTCTAAATTTCAACTTTTAAAAAAATATTCAGTTTCTTAATTCCGGACCAAAGTCCACCTTCATTCTCCACTCATTTTATTATTTATTTATTTGTTAAATTTAGTACCTGTGATGCTTCCGGCGCCGACCACCGTCGCGCACATTAGCCTCTGCTTCTTTAGGAGCTAAAAAAAAAATAGAAAATTCATTTATGACGTGGCAATTCCACTCCTCGCTTTTGGCATGCGCCAAAAGTAGTCTCACGTGCTACCCATCAATCCTCACACAGTAGAAATACCTTAATTTAATATTATTTATTGTTTCCTCATTCCATTATATATTATTATAATAATTAATCCAGCTTTTATATTATTGCCTCACAAGCAACAACAAATATAACTTTTTAAAAAAATTTTTAAATTGGTCCAAATTAATTTTTTGGTACAATGATTATATAGTATTTTAGTTAATTGCTTTGATCATGTACATGCGGGTTTACTTCCAAGAGGTGTGTGCAGTTGACGTGGCATAAATCGATTGGTTGGGTTGGCCACGTGATCTGGCAAGGCTTATTGATTATGGAGCGAGTGCAGTGGCGTTGAAAAGAGATTGGTGGTAGAGGAATAGTCAGTCCCCGGTGTCCAAATCGGCAAATCCTATCTTTTGAAATTAAGAAGTCAGAGTTGTTTTTTGTTTTTTTTAATTGAAATAAAATAAAAGGAAAAAGAGAAGGGCGTAACGTGGGTCGGGTGGAGAAACTGGAACATCCTGATTCATACACACAAGTTTCATTCACCACCCAAAAACGCTTAGATTCAAAGACAAAACGACAAAATGAGGAAACACGGTGAATTTTTTAATAATTATTATTATTTATATTTAAACAGTTATAATATTTAATTATATATTATAAGCAATTAAATTATGATGATTTAAAAATAAATAAAAGGTGATAAAAAAATAACTAACAAAGTGATTAAATTCATTTTCTTAAAGCAACGAAAAGACATTAAAAAATATGAGTTAATTCTCAAGTTTTAATTTGTTTTGTCTTAAATAATTTTAAAATATTATAAAAATTTTAATTTGAAAATTAAAAATCAAACGAATTGTTTAAATGTAATTATGAATAAATTAGAATGAAAATCCATGATAAAAAAAAAGAAGATTTTGCAATGTGCATTGTGCAATATAAAAGAAAAAATTTGACACTATGGAGTGTGATTACTACTTGAATTGCATTACTTATTTTTTTATTAGAAGATATTTAAAAAATGCTACATGATATAAATAAAATGACTGAATCTTTTTAGATCTTGACTATTATTTATTTATAAATAATCATGATTTATTTAATAAATACATGTATTTTACATACATTTTAATTATAATTAAAAATAAAAAAAATAAGCTATAGAAAAAACTGTATCCAAATTATACAAAAGTTGGACGATATTCGTAGGGTATGAGGAAAAGCGTTTCAGGATTGCATGGTGTTGTCGGCATAACTTGGCTGCAATCACTTCACACAACAATCCTTTGCCATTCTGTGTGTGACAGAGAAATAAGAGTATATTCTTCATTCAAAATGCTACTCTTGTTAAGTAACAAATGTTAAATTTTAGACTAAATTATTTTTTCTTATGTCTTCATTATATAACTATTTTTTTATTATAAAAATATATGTATTTTAAAAATTAAAAAAATACTACAACTTAATTTAATTTTAATTTAATTATTTATATATATATAATATTTTTTATAAAAAAATATGAAACTCAAATTATTCTCATAATAATATTAAAGTAAAAAAATAAAAACACGTTAAATATTTTTTTAAATTGTTATATAATTAATAATAAATTATTCTCATAATAATATTAAAGTAAATAGGTTGTGTATATATTATTGTTCGGGGTTGAAGTGAAAGGTATTATTGTGGGGAACAAGTTCAAATTGTTGGGTCAACTTAGAGATGAGATTAACATCAAGATTCAAACACACAGTGCGGCTGACATATGAATATGAATGTGTTTTTATCTTTTTTCCAAATATATAGTACAATCAATAGTGTATGATGAGATATAACAAAGTCAAATGGGAATATTTTCTTTTCTAAACTTTACAATGATGGGATTAACATTCTTCCACTTTGTCCCCCTCTTCCCCTCATCCCCTCATTCTTTTATCCTTTTCTTGTTTTCTTTATCATTTAATCCATCTTCTCCTTCTCCTTCTCCTTCCTAATGGGTGCTGGGTTCCCATCTCCTTTTCCCTTCTCCCGTTGCTTTTCTCATAGGAAAGGAATATAGCCCTCTTTTGGGCCCCATCTCAGGTCCAATCACGTGGCCCCTTCTTCTCTGGGCCGGCTCCATACACTACTCTCGTTCAATTCAATGCTGAGGTGGCCTTTGCTTTGAGGGGTTGGTGTCGTTGAAGTGGAGACTTGGCCCCACCCAAGTCTGCCACTTTGACACAGTGAATCTCTCTCTTCACCTTTGCTTGTTTGGCACACTTATTGTTGTTATTGTCGTACCCTATTTTTTTACATCATTTCACCTTCCCATGCTTCTGTTCCTTTCACCATAAAGCATTTAACCCACAAATGGATAAAGATGCCTCTGCAGCCTCTAGGTGGTTAAGGGTGTTGCGCAAGCAAAATTATGCCTTTTTTTTAACTATTTATAAATAAATTTTTACATAAATTATGATGCTTGTGATTTGAATGGAGGGCACCACCAAGGCCTTACCCCTCTTCCTCCATTTGAACAAGACCAGTCTAGGACGAGGCTAATTTATTAGTACCACTCCAGGACAAGCAAATCATTTAATACTACCTGATGTGAACCTCTAATCTGTCATAAAGCTCTGTATAATTGGGCTAGGTGAATGGCAGAAGGGACCCATCCCATTAGTCATTTCATGTGATTACTCGGGGTTACTTTCTGCATTTTGCTTGAGGAGAAATTTAAGTAATTCCTTATGGCTTGTCTTATCCTCTTATCTTTTGAGTTTCTTCAAATGTGGCAGGGGTAATGAATTTTTTAACCTTTTGCTGTAAACACTATACCAATAAAAGGTTCATGATCAGAATTCAGAGGTCCAAACAGACAGGCATTAAATTAAAAGAACTGTACCTGCGAGAGGTCGAGATATCAAAATACAGTTTTTTTCTTTGTCCTTACCTGCAACGGTGGAATTGTCTCTGTGATATCAGACTGTTAAAGATTAAAGTCCCTTTTTTTACTACTTTATCTGTCTTACCTTAGTGGGGTTTTTATTAATTTAATACTTTTTGTATTATGGGTCAATCTGCAAGCAAGTGAAATCTCTCCTAAGTGGTTTTCCATCATTTGTATAAACTGATTAAATATCCAAAGTGGGATATTGCCGTACAAGTCACTTAACAACCTTAAACTTCTCTGTCTTAATGGAAACCAATCAAGTTAGTGATAGGATTTTCCCCTTTATAAATCCAAAGCAAAGCCATTAAAGATTTCATGGATATTATTATATATGTTAATTATGACATTACATTTGATATCATTAACTCATCAACGAGGTTTGGTTAACTTTGTGTTGCTTGAGGAACAAATGGATTAGATTTGATGAGTTTTGAGTCAGTCTTTGGTCATTTGGGTCATCTGAAACCCCACTAACTGGGATAAGATGGAAATCAATACAAGACGATGGATTTAATTCTAATTTTGCTGATAAGCCGAAGCAATTGATTAGAAAGAAGAAAGATAGGAATGAGGACAAAACAAGTTTCCACGGCAATAAATGAATGAGAATAAGCAGTTATACGTTATGGGCATCTCTGGACTCAATAATGGCATATCCTCGTCGTTTCTGATGGTTGTGTTTATAGAAAGAGGACCAGCTTCGTTATTTGGGAAGAATCGTGGTCAGCTTAAAATTCCGTCCAATTCAAACAAGCATTTAACAAACACCAACCACCTCCCTTTGAGTCCTTGTGCAGTTCTATTTAAGACCCCGACACAGTTAAGGTTCAGATTATCAGTCTGAGACTGTGCTTGTTTGGTTATAGAAGCTTGTGCTACCCCTCTTTATATTGTCACGATTCGTATCATTGTGATTTTGAAAATGTTACAGGAAAATTTTGTAAATCAATGACAGGATGAAAATGACAGGGACAGGTAGAAGAGTTGCTTCATCTGGTTTAGTATGAATGCACCTTTGAACTACTTTTAGGAGTGCGTGTTTCAATTTGTTGAATACATTATGGCAGATGATTAAGAGAGGAAGATGACGATGATGTAGGCTTCTCAGCAAAAGGTGATGGGTTCAGTACAAGAAAGGTCTATTTAATGGAATATCCATGATCTTCTATCTTTATTTATATTTTATTGCTCTCCCAGTTCCCTTTTTTTTTTAAAAGAAAAAAGAAGAAAGCAACATTAGCTTGATACTAGAAGATGTTGAAAAGGAAAAGACAAATTTCAATCTGAAAAACCAAACCTCAACTTTTGTTACAAGAATCTAACTATCAATTTTCCTGGGCTAGTTGCCTGGTCCTCTTAAGATTTGAATAGAAAATACTTAAGTTGTTGGCACAAGACTTCTCAAATACTGAATACCAGGAAAGGTAACGTATCCTTATATGCATACTGTCAAGTTGTTGTTATACATGCTAGTTGCGATTGAGGTTATCCAAACAGGTTCAACCACCTTCTAAGTACAAAAAGCCTAAGAACTTTCCGACATCCCTGGAGTATCCGATTCTACTCATCTCTATCTCCTGAAGCTAAAAGTGAAGCTCGTTTCATCACTTCCCTGCAAGCTTCCATGAGGCTTCTAACAGAACTAGCACGAGGTATTGTCCTTCTTCTCTACTGGCATATTCTTTCAATCTCAAAGTAGGAATTTGCTATCATGTCCATAAAGAAACATGCAGTTGAAAGTCCCCAGTTGCTCACTCAAAGTCGAAAATAGTTTATATTCCTTGCTTAACCTCCAGATACGAGAGCCAGGGATTATACAGTGGGAAGTGATGCAGCAAAGCCAACACGCAAGAATGGAGGCACACTGCTCGCACTAGAAAAAGCAAGCAATAATCAAAGCGAAAACATGAGCAAATTATACGACAAACCGCTCTTGAATTTCAAAATATATGACTGCTGATGCTAATTTAACCTGCGCCAACTGTCGCATTTAACAGGACAAAATGGGGTAGAAAGGAAAAAGAAAGGAATGATATAACATCACTCATACAATATACGAAAAGATGGGAAGAACAGCACAAAACCATTACAACATTCCCATGAATTCAGACCTACTCCAATGAAATTCAAATTTTCAGCTGCTCCAAGCTATGCACTGTCTGAGATTGTGGTGGGCTGTTCTCGGTCTTGGTATCTATCTCCTGAAGTTTTAGCCAGCAGTTTATCTTGCTGGCTAGGGGCACTAACAGTCAGAGGATCTTCTCTTCCAATAGGAAGAGGTTCATCTTTTCGAACTGGTGGAGCAGCAAATACTGGAATAGCCTGCCTAATATTGACTGGTGGGGCAACTCGTACAGGAGCGGCCCGAATCATCTGATGGGGCACTGCAGCTGGTGGTGGAAGAGGTGGAGCAGCGAATACGGGTACTGCAGTCCTTATAGTCACTGGTGGTGCAATTCCCCGGCAAGGTGATCTCATTTGTCGAATGGGGACATAAGGTGCTGCTCCTGCTGCAGGGAACTTCAGGGGACGGTTCCCTCGGTTTTCTATTACAGAAGACTGTGATGGTGCCATGGAATTGTCACTGCTTGCAGCTGCTAGTGGAGGCTTGCTTCGAGAACTTTCATTTGCTGTTGTCAATGAGGACCTGCTTCTAGGTGCCATCTTTTGGCAAATCAAAGGAAGTATCTTTGATGTAGTGGCAGGTGGAGGTTGTGGGCTAGTTGGCCTGGGATTTTGAACCTGAAACTTCTTTGGAAATGGAATTGGAGCATTAGGATTTGACATTGCCATCTTTTCCTTCAGTCGGTAGTTCAGCAAGGCCCGTGCTATTGTGATTTGTTCTAATTCATCATTGTTCTCTGGTTCAGATGAAGAACTTGCAGTTTCTTTTGCCACTGGCAAGAAAGAAAATAGGTCAATTCACATTTACTTGTTTACATGGGAGGTATTAAATCTGAATAGATACTGAGGAGAAGAAAATAAGTTGCTTAGATTGTCATAAAGGCAGGTCAAAACTATCTGGCATGGTAATATTATGTCTTAAATAGGGAAAATAACTTGGGACAAAATTAGGAAGTGTGCATCCAGAAGGGTTGTTAATATGCCGGTTGGATGACGTTGGTCCTGATCACCAATAGACTGAAAGTGCACAAGCATCTTAGCATAGAGGGGGATTGCACCATCCCAGTTCTAGAAGAAAAACTTTCAGCCTAGACACTTGCTGCATGTCTTGAGAGATTGACCAGAATTAAGGCAACAGAGAAGGGGTTGGATAATGCCACTGTTCTATTTGTAAGTCAAGTTTAAGTATATATTCAAAGGACAAATGATGGAGCTCCATATATTTCCATAACAAAATTATTATTGAGATGAAAGTTGGCTGGCCACTTACATTGTTTTAGAGATGACCAAGCTGCCATAGCTGCATTTTTCTCTGCTTGTTTCTTATTCTTGGCAGGTTCACCAGTAAACGTGATTCCGGCCAATTCTACTGTCCCAGTAAAAACGGGTAGATGTCCTAGGCCTGACCTGAATGTTGTGTATTGTGGCAATGGAGCCCCAACCCTTTGTGCAATTTCCTGTAAGAGGTTCTTGTAGACTCCTGTCTCATCCTAAATAATTAAGTGGGGTAAATATATGGAAGATAAAAGTACCACGGTTGCAATGAGGATATAGAAATGAATATCTTAACAAAGATAGCCAGCAGAACGAAGATGTTTTGGACAAGAACATGCCAAGAATAGGCATAGACTATACTGGGAAGTAAGAGATGTTAGTATGAACATGGGGGAAAACTTAGAACCCTGCACTGAAGCAGAGGTTACTATGTATTCCACTTTAGAAGACAAAGGAAAAGTCAAGAGGTTCGAACATATACTGATATACAAACATAGTAGTTGCAAAGAATGTTTTGGGGTCATTTTCTACCCTGAACAAATTACGTTAACAATTAGTCTTTTTCTTTTCTCTCATAAAGGAAAAAAGACATCACAAAAAGATGATGAGAGCATAAAGCCATGTTCTTTAGAAGTACACAATGGCAAACTTCATACAAGTTATACAACAGGGGAGTTGAAAGATTAATCCCTTTCTAAGAAACAAATATTTTGTTCTCTTGCACATTGATTTCTAACACAGACTAGTGTGACTTTGGAATGATGACTTAATTAACTGCAGAACTTCAGCAATAATCTTAGAGGTTTAAAACCACATCTTCCAATAAGAAATAGCAACAGTTAGTACGATAATGGTTATAGACCAGACACTTGTGTGTTAATTTAAAATTATAATTTACAACAATGAACGAGCAGCAGAAATCAAAACCTGGAATATGGCCAGTAATATCAAAGGAGTATAAATAAGAACTACTGACGTTTCCATTGGATTTTATAATTGCTTATTATATTAACTTTTGGGTAAATTTACCATAAAATCAATTCAAAGAACAGATTCTGATTGTGGGAGACATTCCAACTACTATATTTATAAATCTTCAATAAACATACAATTCAGATAATCAAACAGCACATCATACAAAGCAATCCAATGGAGCGAAGATACTTGACAATCCTTGGACATCATTAAAGACTTCCCTTTTCCAGCACTCGTTAATATTGATAGCCGGACTTCAAGCTTAGATTTTGGAAAAGAAAACAGCCTTGCACATTAACACAGGCCACTACATTGTGTATGTAAGTATGGATATTATGTCCTGAGTGAAATGACATGCAAGGGACGGACTTATATTTACACTCTTAATAACGCCAGTTTTATGCTATCCATGCAAAGATCATTTTCCAACCACCTTCAGCATCTAGAGTTCCAAAACACTGAAGTTGATGTCAGAAAGCAGTCGCAACTTGCAAAACCAATACTTTAGTTCTTCCTACCCAAGTAAAAAAAGAAACAGAGCTTGTCAGAACTGTTACCAACGTAGGAAGATGTGGTTCCATTGCACCAACTAATTACTAAGGAATGAAAATACCCCCTCCGCGGCCCCCCAGCCCCCGGTTGGATGATCGGTTTACCCTTTGATTCACTGGGCAACCAGTCAGATCATCAAACAGACTGTACAAACATAACCGAGTAGGTCTCGCTTCAGGCTTCCTCAGAGAGTTCCCAGTTCACAGCGTTCCTAGCTTCTTAGCATTCTTAAAGATTTTGCATCTGTCAACTGGTCAGAGTATTCAACTGCCTGAACCCCAGAATCAAAGAAGTCCAAGGGCATTTTGGTCATTTGGTGGAACAACCAAACGTGTCAGGCTCAACGTCGGCAGAACAACCGGTTCGATGAACGGCGACCAACGCCGAGAAAAAAAGCATAGGTAGGCCACTAAGCACAGCGCAGGATGGCAGAAACTTCCCCTCACCGAACCCCTTGGACTGATAATAAACCACAGGAAAATGAGGTAAAAGAGCACGCTATACAGCTCCAGGTTCTTCAGGAACACAGAGCACCACGCGCATATTAGTATACAGTATTTTATTTCTCCATAAATTTTCCCGTACCAAGTTAATGACACAGACTGATGAAAAGAAATTGAAGCATGCGAGTGAGGAAAGCACAAGTAAAACCCTAATGGAACTAAACCCGGCATTGATAGCGAGAAATGGAGAGAAACTCACCAGGATCCTAGCCGCAAGCGAGTGTGAGGGCCCACGGTTGGAGAGGGAATTGAGCGCAACCTCGGCGGCAGAGTGCTCGGCTTGACGGAGAGTGGAGCAGTAGTGAGGACTCTCGAAGATCTCGCCGTTAAAGTTAACGGTGGCCTTGAACCTCGGCGCGTGATCGGGACCTTCCCTAATGCACGTGTAGGAAGGAAGGTTGAAGCAGCTCCGCTGTGCCAGCTCCTGAAGCTGGTTCTTGTACATTTCTACTCCGTAAGCTCCGCACTTTCTCCCTCAAGAAAGTGGTTTGTTGGGGGAATGGTAGCCGGAGCCAGATCGGATCAGGTGATTTCGGGTCGGGCGGATGAAAAAGGCCCGGGCTTTCCTCTGTTTGGTGTTGGTGGAGGTAATTCTCCGAGAAGATCAAGTTTCCTAGGGTTCTGTTGGTGGAGAAATGAGAGGGGTTTAGAGAGAGGAAACAACAAGGGTGTGAAGCAGAGGGGGGAAAGGGAGAGCAAGAGAGGGGAAGGGGAAAGGGAAAGGGAAAGTGGGGAGAGACTAGAGAGGGAAGAAGAGGAAGGAGAAGTAAATTTCTAGTGGGAGTTTTCTTTTGAGAGAATATTATTATATTAGAAACTTATTTATTGCTTTGTTGCTATGAGTCAACTGAACGTTAGGCTGCATGGATGTGATCTTTTCCTAGATTTTCTAAATTTGTTTATAATAATCTCTTTTTTCTCCATGCATTTTACTTTATTATTTTCACTCACATTATTTAATTTTTTAAATAATGTTTAAAAATTTAGTAAACAAAAATAACTCATCTCTTATAAAAATATAATAAGTGGCTGAATTTAATTGAATTTAAAACAGGAAAATCCAGATTTAATTAATCCATGTCAAGAGATAGATAGCAATCAAATTTGAAATCTTATGATATATAGATGTAGAGTTTTATACTAATCTTATTATCCACCATTTATCACTATAAAACAGAAATTATAATTAAAATATATTAATTTATAAAGATTATAGTACTGAGTCAATGCTCTAATAATATTGTAATTTTTGTCCATTAGATGACATAACGTATTATGAGAACTGATAATATTTTATGGATTAAAGAAAAAGAGGTGCCATAATTTGAATGAAAGAGATGGAATCTACTTATGTTTGCATTAATACCTGAAACGAAACCTACCATTCTCTAAACTAATGGCATATACATGTGCCACTACGACTATCTGTCCCATTACCATTTAAATCACTAACCCAACACATTAACAAAATTTTGATCCAATCCTTGGACCACTTTTATTTTATTCTATCCTATTTTTGTACCCTTTTTTAATTATGCTTCAAATTTCAAATCTTTCCATCAAATTAAATTCATAATTAAGTAAATTGAAAGCACAATGGAATTCAGTATGTGTATATTCCATGAATGCAAAGATAAAATGGTGGAAATTCAAGTCTATAGATATTTAATAAGGGAAGAGTGGCGGTGATAAGGTTGAAGGGCAGAGCATTAATAAAGGAGTGGTATTATTTATGGGAATCATAAATATTTATGGAATCTTCATTAATTATATTTTGATGGGATTAGTAATTTTGAGTGGTTGGCAAGGAGGCCCTGATTCATGATTGTAAAACAGTAAGAAAAAAGCAGATAAATAATGGAAGAGGCATTAACAAGTCACGTGATGTGCATTAGTGAGATAACTATTATGTCTTTTGATTAATCACTTTTAGATTAAATTATTCTCTCATAAACTATGTTTTAATTATACAATTGAAAGTTTTAAAAAAAATTATAATTTAATTTAAATTTAAATTATTTATATGTTTAAAACACCTCTTAAAAATTTTTAAATATGAATAAAAAAAGTATTGCCGATCATTTTTTTATCATTGACGTTGGCGTTTGGTCGTTGATATATCTTTGAACAATCACAATGAACCAAAAATAACATAAAAGAATTGAGTAGAAAAGGACTAAATCCTCGCACATTAAGAATGTATAGTATTGATTATAAAAAAAAATTAATGTGTTTAAACTTTTAAATTTATTTATTATTGATGATAAAAAATGTTTATAAATTATTTAATGTGTTTTTATTTTTTAATATTAATAAAAAATAAATAAATGATTGATTTAGTAGCTGTTTAGAACAGTTTTTGTTTCATTGTTTTTTAAAATAATTTTTGAAAACAATTCTAAAAAATAGTTTTATATAACAAAAAAATAAAAAACTTATTTGAGTAAAAATATTTTTCATCAATTGTTTTTCGTGTTTTTTAAAAACAGATGACGAAAACAAATCAAAATACAAAAAAAAATTATTTTTGTTTTCTAATCATTATTTTTAAAAATATTTTTAAAAAAATAATTAATAAAAATAATTACTTAAATAAATTTTTTTGTTCTCGTTAAATAAAAAAATAAAAAAATAATTTTTTAAAATCAAATTAAACAAGCGTTTAAGTTTTATAAATTTTTTTATAAAAGAATATTTTAAATATATAAATAATTTAATTAAAATTAAATTTAAAATTAAATTAAATTATAATATTTTATAATTTTTAAATAAAATTTATATATATTTTTATAATAAAAAACGAATAAAATATTTTATTAATTTTAGAGTGTGAATGTGCGGTGGCTCCACACTATAATGAGTACTCCTTTTGTGAATGAAAGATAGAATAGTATAATGGGCAGGTCAGAAGACTATGGCATCTCCAACATGGAGGATGTGTAATTACCAAGCTATTCCAGATGATAGGTGAAAGAAAGGGAAGGGGATGGGGGTATTATGGTAATTGGAGAAGGGGTAACATTCAAAGCACTAGGGGTTCATTATCATGGAGGAGTTAAGTGGGGAACAAGCTTTTCTAATCTCCGAAAACGGTGAAGTTTGACCCAACAAAATAACGAAAATGCCACCAATGGCAATAAGCGTTTAATAGCGCTTTTTGACAAATGGAGCCACCAAAGATCACCGTTGGCACCTTATCGTTATTCATATCCATACATTAAATGGACCATCATCATCATCATCATCATCCTATTTCATATTCATATTCATGCTCATACGCACTTACAACTTTTTATCTTTCTTATTTTTAGAGATATTTGGATTAAATTATTTCAAGAATTATTCTCATTATATGCCCCCAAAAAATGTCATTTGGTATGAGATGTTGAATCATGTAACCATCATGAAAGATAATGGATGGAAAAAATTGCGTTCGAATTTGGAACTGGCCTGCAAGTAAGTCAACAAGAAAAAGAGGGAGCACATAATGAGTAACTCAGGTGCTTGCGATGCAACTCGCCCTGATTTAATCAAAAAAATTATTTCATTAATCAATCATTATCTATATATATATATATATATATATATATATATATATATATATATAGTTATATCGACTTAGACTCTTACAAAATATAAGGTTATGATATATACTTTAAA
>JASKGM010000009.1:6205400-6262589 GCA_034509205.1 Ceratonia siliqua
ATATATATATATATATATATATATATATATATATATATATATATATATATAGTTATTTCGACTTAGACTCTTACAAAATATAAGGTTATGATATTTACTTTACATTAATTCTCTTTGTCCCAAAAGAACATGTGTTTCACATAGACACGTGTCTTGTGTATCCCTGGTCACCTTTTATGTGAGGGTTGCCCCAGGCACACGGGTCACATGTGCTCACACACCTGAGACTCACGCTCTTCATCAAATGATGCAAGTGAGCTTAATTTAATTAAAAAATTAGTCTATCAGTTAAGAATTGTCCACTCACATATATGATCATCTCGGTATAAACTCTCAAGCAATGTGAAATTATGATGCTCACTTTGCATCATTACGATAATACTGTAATAGCGTAACTCGAATCGTGTTATGTGATATTTTTTTTATTTATCTTTGGGTAAAGAATACTATGCAGCAATAATACAGTATTACTGTACATAGTAGAGATGAATATTTGTAAAGTTTGTACGATTAATCTAAAAAATATCTGATATGAGATCCCGCATAAGTGCTGAAACCGGACACTTCAAATTATCATTGATCTCACAGACAGAGGGTGGATGTTCAGACTTCAGAGTTCAGACTCCATTTGCCAAGTTCCTCTTAACAGACACACACGGCCACAACAAATTCTCTCGTCGTACCATTCTTCTTTTTTCATATCAATTTCTACTTGCAAGAGTTACATCATCATGTTCCCACATATGAAACATTCAACTCACCAAAATCATTTGCAACTTCTCCAACTCCCTTCTTTTCTTTGACCCGGATTTGTTGGGAATAGGGGTCACACTCAGCTTTATATTATACTAACATCATTAAACTTAATTTGAATATAAATATTATGATTTCAAATACAAACTCTATTTCTATTTAACACTCTAATTTTCAATTTTGAAACTCAATTTTCTAAAATAATTATTCATATATATTCCTTTAATAATATCTACATACAAACTTGAATTCAAAAGGATCGACTTCTGAATAGCTATATCGTCTCTAACCTATAGTCTAACTACTACTGCATGCCAATACTTGACAGTATGCATTCTATTGTTTCCACTGTCCGTCAAATGAAAGGCCATATTAAATGGAATGCAATCAAATATCAAGTTAACCTCATCATTCATTCACTTCAGTTAACTGCTCTAACAATCAATTATGACAAAAGGATGAAAGACGCACGACATTCACAACTTGACAAAACTGCTAATATAATGATGTTTACATCAAAGGTTTCTTCCTATTAAATATAGCAAAAAGAAAGGAAAGAGGAATGAATTCTGTAGGAATTTTATTAAAAAAATATTATAGTACATGCTATGAAATCACCATGAAAAGGGGCTAGCTCCTAGCAAAAATATTTCATTTTCCACATCTTTTACCCATTGACAAACCCGGTTGCAAGTCTTTATTGCCAAGGCCTGCATATGCTCATTATGTAAAGATAGTTAGAATTCATCAAACAAGAGTAACACCAATATAAACGCAATTAGTAAATTTTGATATTCTTACACCATTAAATAACTTAACATGGAAAGTTATTTTTATCAATTCGGTCATTCAATCATAGAAATCTTTTCATGTCGAAATTGTATACCAAAGTTTAGATGGATTAGACATCAATAAATGCTTATTCAAATACTTGTTAATATAGTCATTTTGAAAATAAAAGTAAACACTAATTTTTATGGATGGAGAGTACGAACAAATGTTTGATTAATGTAAAATATTACTAGCAGTCTAGTCTAGCGTGATTTGCATGTTGAGTTTATTTCAACCACGGATTTTGCCTATAGAAAGTTATTTCTTGGTGTGCAAATGATTGTTGTCACACCTGAGTTTGATCCTCACCCTAAATATATATACTAATCAAATTTGTGGAAAAGGATATTTCCAAGAAAGCAGAGACCCAACCCAATGTCACTAACCCATGCCATGCCATGCCATCAACCCCCACCCCCATACATAAAACTAGGATTTCAAGCCTGTAATACTTTTATATCAGGTTTCCTTGAAAGTTAACTGTCAACCTACACCTAGGTTTATACAATTGAATACTTGTAGACAATATTGAGCATTACGTCCATAAGCAGCCAATGGGAAAGCTCTTTCTATCTACGACTCACTCTTGGTCTTGAAAAACAATTCATTTGACTTGGTTCACTCCGTTCGTAGGCATTATATAAGATAAAATAAGCAGGAAAGCTTGTACAAATGCAAAAGTAATACCTTGTCTGCAAGGGGATCGAAAGCTGCATAAAGCTCGAAATCCTGTGTCACCCAACAGAGAAGAACTGCAACATAAAAATGATTTATTAATTCATAATAGATCAATAGAGCATGTGACCATAATGACCCTTTATAATTCATATCATAGCAACTAAAACAAAAATTAACACTTATTAACACACTTGCAAACATCCCAATGTAATCCTTATTACAAAATTGTTACTTGCCTTGCAACAACAAAAAAAGCAAAATCATAATTATAGAATGATGCCTTATATTGACGCTCAAATATATATCAGCAAGGTGGCACCGCTAAAACAGCTGAGTGTAATGTATACTAGATAAATCAGAGTGTTTATTGTTTTAAGATAACTATCACAGCTTAAAACTGAGAACATATGCCACACATAAAAACATTAATTTGTCTGTTTTGTCCCCCTCCAACCCCCCCAAAAGAAAAAAGATCCAAGAATAAAAAGAAGAGTAGTATCAGCTCATAATATTATTTCTATACGTGCATATCCTGAATTACCTATAACAAAGCACTACAATATATATTACCATAGTTTTCATCTCTTCTAAATTGAGTTTTGTGTGGCCCAATTCCTTTATCATGCATGGAAGCAAAAAGTTTCTGGTAAGCTCTGTACAGTCTGCAAGAATGGAAGCTGGTTATGCTACTTGTGAGAACAAAAATGTTAAAAAAAAAGTAAAAGACTATAGCAAGGACAGGCATAAGAAGTGAACAATGTCGCCTTAAAATTTACCACCTTTTCTGCTGCTGAGGACTGCTAATTGGTGATGAGAACTCCGAAGATACATATTGATCCAGAAATATACTGCGGTATATGAAATGCCACAACCCAGCAGGACCACCAATGCCAGAATAAGGTTCCTTAAATCTTTCAGGAGAATCTGTTGGAGGCCTCTGCTGGCCCAAATGAGGAGATGATCCAGAACGGGGTAAGGGGTCGACAAGCAGATCCTCAATGTGCATTCCACCATCTAGCAAGGATCTCTGAACTTCGCTTAGGACATTTGACTTCAGAAGGACCATTTCAATACGGATCCTATAAATTTGCAGGAAAATTTTTGAACCATACAAGAAGACAATAACTACATAGAGAGCTATAACTTGCTATGTACCACTATGCTCTTTCCTCTCTCTCTCTCTCTCTTTATAAAAACCATGTATTTTATGCAAAGTCAAACTTTCCATTGTGATTTCATCTGCAAAGTTATATTGTATGCCCTAACTTCAACAATAGCAGCAGTCATATTATTAAACCACCACTTACCTGCAATCCTTAAGATGATGAAAGGCATCTGAACTAGTGGTCAGCAACATCAAGTATGTGTCAGCCTACCACAAATATGCATAAGTTGTCATTCAAGTCCTACATATAATATATATGGTAAAACTGAGCCAATCATCTATTGTATTCAAATCTTACTCACATCAAAATAATGGATATAAGCATACAAAAATGCAAAAGGATTGTATCTTGGCAAGCAAACTGGAGAAAATGATTCTGACATCCTGCATAAAGGCCCAAGACAGAGTAAAAAGATACACAAGAGTATGGTAAAGCAAAGAAATCTACATCACAACAATTAAGTCCAAAGTCCAAACAATTTGCTACCGCACCATTCTAAGCTGCTTCAGTTTTTGAAGGGTCAATAACATTGAAATTGAGCAAGACTAAATATTTTCACAAAGTCAACACTTAATGAGAATGAATCTGGGACCTGAACCATAATGAGATTGTCATGCCACCACCTAAATTGAAACACAGTTTAAACCCTTTGTTACTCTAGGAAGAATTCTACATGTAAACTTACTTCAATTTGCGATACATGAAAGTCTCTGTTAAAAATGGCAGAATGCTTGTATATTCATATGCCAAAACGAAAAAATCTCTAAAGAATGAAGTGCAAATTATATCATCAAACCATCTATGAGATGCAGCAGATGCTATCTGAAAAATACAGACTTGCCAGTTCTACTTGCCTAAAGGATTCTGAGGACATAACAAAGTTGGCCAGCAGTAGCATATCATCTGGATGAAGAGAAGCTTTCTGAGCACCAACAAGACTGACTACCTGCATTTAACCTTCAAATGTGTTACTGTAGGTCAGTATATATATAAATGGAAATCAAGCAGAGGGTCAACCTTGTGCCTGCTCATTAGTATTGCAAACAGAACACCTGAATCAGCAACATCTTGCAAGATAGCACCTGCAGCTTGCCTTGTTGCATACGCAAGAGGGAGACAAGTATAGGCATGAAGAAATGTAGCTGGATTCCTGAAATGATCAGACAAACAACACTATTTACTTCTCATTTCTAAAATAGGATATGGGGAAACCAGGAAAGCTCAACAAACAAACAACCTCCAATCTGAACCCTGCCAAGGAAATACACAGAAGATCACAGAAAAAAAAAACCTAAAGCATCCCATCCCAAAGAATATAAGGTTTAAAAAAAAAAAAAGAAGTGGGCATTGTCAGAGAAGAGAAACAAACCAACTGAAAGAATGTATTAGAGAAGAGAAGACAATGTCTGTTCCTCCAAGCAATGGCGTCATATCGAATTTTGGATTCTTCTCGAAACATCTGTTTACTGACTTTGTTAATATAACAAGCATCTGCAGGTGTCAATAGCAGGGCTGTATCATATAACCATCAGAACAAAACTCATCCTTTTAAATGACTGAGAAAATGGCGTATTTGTATTTTGAGAAGCACCAGAGGCAGAAGATGGACGCATGATCAAGCAAGCACATCAATCCAGAAATTTTTTATGAGTAAAACTCAATTATACCTGACCATAAATAAGCTCCAATTGCCCACTTAATGACTCATAAGGTTCTTCTGTGCAGCTGATGCAAACTAAGTAAATTGGTCCTTTCACAAGAAAAACCACCTGAACCAAAATTTCAAACAAAGATTTCACAACATCAAGGCACGGCATCTCACTAGCAAGACATTAGAAACAATTACAGCCTCTTTCCCCCAAGCATTAATTACATAAGATGGACAGCTTACCAACCAAAAATATAGACGATAGCCAATGTGTTGTCACTTACACTTCAAAGTTAATTAAGGACTTAAATATGATTTTGGATTAACTTAATACTTAGGAGGTCTCCAAGTAATGGTTTTCAAAGAAACAATGCTTTTTGAACAACAAAAACAAAGTAACTTGCTTCTTTATTAACAAGTAACAACAAAAACTACAAAATATAAACAAAAGATCACACCTGATGCTTTCCAGCCCTCAACAATTTGACACGGTCGCCCCTGAAAACAAATAGAAAATGATAGAAAAGCCCCTTGCAGATTGAATTCATAGAATACACTAACCAAATAGGCTTATCAATTAATTAGAAACTATCAGTTATATTTGACTAAAACAGGAACAGACATATACCCATTCTCCACAAAGGAAATTATTGCTTGCAAAGTTGCTGAAAATCCTGCAAGCTTGTGTTCATCTCCATATCTGGAAGGTGATAAAAGACGTGGAACAAGATATAAAGGACTGGGACATGATGTGAGGTTGCAAACCTAAAACAGATATGAGCACAAATTGAGGGAAGCTGATGTGAGGAGTCACCAAATACTAACCTAGAATATATTGGTTTGCCAGAATGACTCAGAACAAAAAAATGCTTCTTCCTTTTCCTCCATGATATGGAAGCATCATCCTGCACTTTATTTATCAATCAAACAGAATATGATATTGCAGGAATCCTCATAAAAAGCATGCAACTACATAGGCATGAGGTTGAATATAAATATGAGCATCAGCAAAGCTAAACCAGAATTGCAATATAGTTGAGTCAAATTACTTCTCACTGTGGACCACAAATAAAGGTTTGGAAACCGAACACTTGATGGACCATTGTTAAATCTAATTAGCACCTTCAATAATCGTCGCCATTATTTTCATCTTCACTTTGCTCTCATGCATTTGATTGTGTCTTCCAACCACAATGCCCCAGTATAAGAGAGAATATTTGCAGATACTTGCATGCAAATATTCTAGAGATTATATAGCTTCGTTGGTTTTTGTTTTACCGTTCAGTGTTTTCCATTCATAAAAATCCTTTTAATACGTATGCTGACACTATCGTCCACATACAAGTTTACGTGCTTATCACACTGCTTTACTGAAAACAACGCCTTCTGTCCCTAAATTTGCAGATGCAAGTTTCATGCTATCAGCTTTGCTGAACATGTTACTAATAATGCATAACAGTTCTTTGCATGTGGTGCTCTACAAGTACCTGCTAACCAGAGACATAATGTCATGGGTGCAAAGATTGTACCAGACAAATATACACTGTATTCTAACAGCTGAAAAGAGAGAAATTGAAGGGTACTGAATACTGGATAGGCACTTCTTCGAAGTAATCAAATGGATATAGGAGTCATTCTCAATTGTTCTTACCAATTACATGCAAGCAATATGTCCAATAAATTACTAAATGTTCAGATCGATTATTAAAAATAATTCACAAATATATTGACGATATATACCTCGTCCACATGCCGTTTCCCAGGAAGCAACAACGTGTTGGAATCAGATATTTCTTCAACGGTAACATCATTCCTCATCTCCTCTATTTCATGTTCAACAACGTCGTCAATTATCGACCCACTAGTCGCACTGCTACTGCCCCTTTCGCCCGCATACCCACTACTACTAGGGCTGGAGGCCCCATCCAATTCGAGCTCCGAAACGGTCCTCCCCCACACGACACCTTGATTGGAAGACTCCCTAACCTCTCCAACCTCATCAGCAGCAATTGAACTGAACTGAACGTGTTCCTCCATTACGAGCTGAGTGCTCTGATTGACGGACCCATGGACGACGCCGTTCGTTTCTTGATGTGCCGATGGTTCTCCATCGGCGAGTGTCAATGTGACCGAAGCAAACTGTTCTTCGATCGATTGAGGCGCCGGGTCAAGGTCATGGTCGGAGGTGGAAGAACTCGTATCGGAGGGCATCTGCTTGCAATTCCGTCGTTATCGTATGAAATCGGAGTTAGACTTAGGGATTGATGTGTAATTGGTGTGATGTTAGAGAGGAATTGAGTTTGCGAATTTGAAATCTTGGGCTGCCAGTCGCTGGAGTTCCTTGGCTGGGGGTGAGCGTCTCTGACCAGTAGGTGGAAGCGCTCATCCAGGATCCGCGATGAGCCTGCCCCGCTGTACTGCGAACCGGGTTAACCCATTTCCGCTGGCCCTGTGGGCTTTAAACATTGATCTGAACCATTTAAAGGAGAGGCTCCTATATCAAGATCGTTTGGCCCTGAACGTCACTCATCAGCAAGCAAATGGCTGATTTTCTTAGTCCTATACCCATTTGTTTATTTATTTTTCATTTATTGTAAAATGTTAAATTCCACTATTATATGAATCTAAGCTTCCTTATATAACAAAACCTAATATTACTAATTTAATATTAATTATAAAACTAACTAACTTATAAATAAATCAATTATGAAAAACTTTAAATAAAATAGAGAAAAGTTTGGTTTTTAGACATTTTGTTTTGTAATTTTGTAATTTTTTTTATAATTTTTATTATAAGAATTAATTTTTTTTCTACTTTATATTTTGAATTATTTTTTAATACATGTATTATAGATTTTTTAATATTCTTTTAAATTAATTCTTACAATAAAATTTTAAAAATAAAATTAAAAAATTACTTAAAAATCTCATATTTTGAAATCTTGTATTAATATTAGTATTAATATCGGTAATTGTGACCTAATCGTGAGGGATACTCCTCTTATTATAAAAGTATTCATTAGATAAACCCATTAGTATGAGAATGAGAATTGAGAAAGAATCAGATAATGACAAAATTGTCCTTCCAAAGTTGTAGTAAACAATAAAGCTGTTTGTCCTGAAATGTCAACTCATTTTCCTATTAGAGCTAAGTCGATTATACGTCCACATCACATATTCACGGTAAATCTTTTTTGTTTGTTTTGCTTTTTGGAATTATACAGTGAAAACTCTACCTGGCCTGAGTGCGTTTTCCATTCACCCATCAATTCAACCAAAAAGAGTTAGTAATTATGTTTATTCTTGATCCTCTTTTTTCATCATTTTCTTCATCCAAACCAAATGATCCTTGTTGCTATTCATAAATTACTGACTTGATTATATTTATAATTTATTTATTTTATTTTAAATTCTCACACTAAACTCAAATCTAATCATTCTAACAATTTATATATAATTTAAATAATTTACGTAAGGAACCATTCTTTAAATTTAATACTAACTAACTATATATATACTGAATTAGAAATATTGAAATACACTAATAGCACAGAATATAAAAAAGAACTAATAGCATTGAAAGAGAGGTTGGTCCCCTACCCAAATTTAAGTCCAGAAAACAAAATGAGAAATGCTCTTTGCCTTTCAACCACAAGTTCTACCTGTAATACTTAGTTGAACTAGACTTTTATTATAATAAATTTTCTTAACTGCCTTTTTTATTCTCTTAATCTATTAAAATTATAGTTTTAATTCTTCTAATTTATTCATAAAAATTAAAAAAAATTATATTATTTAAAATAATATTAGAAGAACCAACATTACAATTTAAAAAATTAAGTGAAATGAAATTACAATTAAACCTAATAAATTTCGCAGTTTCTATCAAAATTAAAAAAAAAATGTTATAGTGATTAATGTTGTATTAGTTGTGGGTCGTTTTCATGTAGGATAGCCTTTGCGTTTGAACCCAATCCTAAACCCAACCACCTCAAAACCCAAACCCCACCAATCATTGAACCACCGGGCCTACTTTCCATTTCTACTGGCTTTAACGGCCCCACCAGGCTTCTTCTCTGTCACCATTTGGATTTCATCTTCATTCCGTTCAGCAAAACGGGTTTGGTTTCCATTCAGATCATAGAAGAAAACCGTCGCCATTTTCTCCTTAAACTCGAATTCTAATACAATCACAGATTTCTCATGAATACGGAGAGACGTTAAAAATTGATTCCTCTTTATCTCATCGCTGGTAAAGATAAAACAAAAAAAGTACCCCGCAAATACTAAAACCTACGAGATAGAGAGAAAAATTTCCCAGATTTTTATCACTCAAATCTGGGTTCTTGGTTGCTAATCCTCTTTATCTGGCTTCTGTTCTGCCGGCTGCACCTAGTCTTCGAACCCGGTTTTGGCCCAAATCGCATTTCGGACCCTACTGAGATCCCGTCCTTTCAGAGTCCTCCCTACCCCTTCGTGCACCGACAACGAAGCCATCCGTGTCCTCGCCAGAAACTCATGCGGAGGCACCCTTCCACCTGCATCGCAACCGTCGTCGCTTTCGCCGTCGTCATCGTCCATGCTGCCTCTCCTCCGACTTTCCCTGTACTCATCTCCGAGGATCTTGGACCAGTCCGGAATGTTAACCGGCAGCGAAGCCGGAGTTCCGACAGCGGCGACGCGGCCCCCGGACTCTACTAGCTTGGACGAAGATGATTTCCTGGCCATGCGGGAGGCGTGAATGGGTTTGCGGAACTCAGGTGAGTTGGCACGGTCGGAGTTGTAAATGTCAGACTCGTCGAATTCAAACGCGGAATCGGAAGCCATGGTTGGCGAATCCCTGTCTCTGTCCCTGTCCCCAGTGAGAAAACGGTAGCTTGGTCTAGCAAAGTAGCCCTTACTGGTCGCCATTTCCAATCAAATTTTAGACTTTGTTTTTCCGCAGTTTCCCGGCTTCTTCCTCTGTCTGTACTCTTCGGTGTCGTGTACCCTTAAATGGCTTCCTACTCTGTTTGCTTCTTCCACGCCATGCCCCTGATATGCTTTTATAAAGGTTGGGTTGCTTTTAAAAAATTAAAAATTAAGAAAGAAAGTCTTGGGTTGCATTAGGGATAAGGCTCCTTCTCTCTCCGTAACTTCCAGGTACCAAATTACCACAACACCCCTCTATTTCTAGGCCAATCCCATTTAGCCCTTTAATAAATGTGTTAGCGTTCAAATTATTCTAAAAAATGAAGGATACAGAGTGGAAATTTGAAAGTAAGAGTAGTAGCTAATTTTACAGATTAAAATTGTGAGCTAACTAATTTTTATTTATCAAGTTTAACTGAAAAAACTATATTTTATCTTCATTGTCGAATACTCGTACTTTTGTTCATCAACGGTTACCAGGAGGACACGTGCGGAGTGGAGTACTGTCCACAGGTGGATGAACGACAAGTGGCGTAAGGAGGAGGAAGGGTGGTTTAGGAAAATGATTTTGTCTCTTACGAGAAGGATTGAATGGCATTGTACTACTAGTCTCTAATTTTGTCGTGACGCGGGGAGGGGGCTCCGTTCACCTGACCTGGTTCCAGAATAGAGGACAAAAGTGGTCCTGTTTAGACGATCGAGGATGACGACACGTGTTCAGGTCGAAGAACGAGGACACGTGGCGACCCGCAATACCGTATGAGGAAGAGGAATGGTGGCACGTGAAGTAGGACCCCCCTCCCCTCCGCTCGGATCTAGCGCATAGCATAGCCCTTCCTGCCAGCTGGTACTGACCTGATATATTGTCCTCTCAAATGCGACACATGATAATATCCCCATTTTATCGTCTGAAGTTATCGTGCAGCGATTTGCTATTAAAGGCATAACCTGTGGTCCTGTGGATGCTTTACGCTGCGCGGAGTTTATGAGTTCTGTTCAAGATTTGAAGGTTGAACGAAGCATCAAGCATCATGCTCCGCGTAGGAAGCGATATTATTTGATTTTAATAAATTTTTTATATTATAATATTTTAAATACTAGTTTTGTCATTTTAAAGTATTATTTAATAATTACTTAAGATATAAAAAAGTCATAAAATATTATATTATATTGTTTGGTTTTATTTAAGGGCAGCTCTAAGCTACCGTCACAAAATGCTTAGGTTTTTAATTTTTTTTATTATTTTTTTATTATTTTTAATTATTTTTTAATTTTTTAATATTAATAAATTATTATTTATATTATATATATTTTTTTAATTTTTTAAAATGTTTTTATATTTTTAAAAATATTTTACATTTATGAATGAATAGTATTAAAAAATTTAGTGTGAATAATATAAAAAAGATAGAAAAAATTCTTAAAAAAATTTTAAAATATTTTAAAAAATTCTCAAAAAATTATATGACCTAAATAATAATTAATTAATGTTAAAAAGTAAAAAAAATTGAGATACAAAATTAAAAAAATCTATGTTTTTGGTGTCGGAAGTTCCCCTACAGCCCCAAAATGGAGGGAGTGTTGCCCTTTATTAAAATACTCCAGGAAACTAATTTAATTATTTTATTTATAAATAATCATAAAAATAAATAAATAAACGTTGGTATAAAGCGTATAAGTTCAAGATTCTGGGATTACTGGGGAAAAAAGTGGGTATTGGAGTTTTGGCTGGACTCCACGAGGAATATAGAATTGGTGGTTACTGTGGTTCTAATCGTCAACTTTTCTTCTTTTTTTTCCCCTAAAATAATGACTTTCTAGAAGTTGTTTGAATTTAATTTTTGATAATATTCATGAAAATATTCTTGATTCTAATCAAAATTAAGGGGGAAGATGTTGTTCAAAGTAGAGTGTGTATAAGTTGGACAAGTAGATAAGGTAGAAGCATCAAATGATTCGATCCTAAATGAAAATAATATACTTTTGGTACACACAGAATATGTTCTGCAATACACGCTAATACAATTTAATTATTTATTCAATTATAAAATAATAAATCTGAAATATTAATGCTAAAAATAAAAGATTACTTATTTAATTAGTAATGTTTATCCATATAAACATCAAGTGAATATAATCATGGCCAGCTAGTGAGAAAAATAAATTTCGTGTAGTTATTTTGGACTTCAGTTTAAAATATTGTGATTGTTTAGCACATACTAAATCATTATAATCTTATAAAAAAAATTTAAAATATATATATAAAAAATTACGATTAAATCATTCATATTTAATATGAAATTATCAAAATTTAACAAAATTCGGATCCGCTAGCTAGCTTTGTTCTCGTCTGGGTTTCCTAGAGTAGAATTATAAACGTATGTATACCATATGGCAATATAATACAAATTTATAGCATCTCATGCCACTTTTACAAGACTCACAATTTCACACTGCATAAAATATATGTATTTCCCATAAATATTTATAGTAATAAAGTGCGTACTACTCATTTTATTATGTAATTTATTTTTAAATTAGAATTAAGTTAATTATTACAATTTTAAACATTTATTTATATGTTAATATATTTATGATAATAATATTTAATTTTTTAATACTATAATAATAAAAATTCTTTTCTTATTTTGGCCAACGCTTTTCTAAAGGAATCCATCACTTCTTTAGTAAGTGCCCTAAGAATGTCTTAGCTCATATTAAAGGAATAACAATAAATAAAATGTACCTACTATTCACACCTCTTTCCCCACTTTGTTTTGTGAAAACGAATCAACACTTGAAAATTACTAAAGATAAGTAGATCTAAACACACTATATTTTAAAATGTAAATTATCATACTTATTTTTTAAGTTTGATAATTTGATATTGGATATATATTTTTTAAATTAATGATACTCAATTTTCTTATAAAATTATAAAAATATTAATTTATCTTTAATACTAATATAATAAATAAATAATAAAAATAAATTAATTTTTTTACACTTTTATAATTAAAGTGAATGTTATGTCAAAAATATAAATGAAATATCGAGTTTATTATCAAACATCAATAAAAGTTACAGTGATTTATCTTATTATAAAGTAGTTATTGTAAAACTTAATTTTGTCTAATATTATTTTAAAATACAATTTTTTTAGTATTTGTAAAATGAAAAGCTTAATTGCATTTGTTGTCTTTTTAATTTTTCAAAGTTACAATTTTTGTATCTCAGCTTTCATCTTTAACAATATGATCCCTCTAATTTTTTTAAAGTTGTAATTTTAGTCACCCAGAATAAAGTTATAAATATTAAAATTGATAACTTTGATGAAATTAGAGGATAATATTGTTTATAATGAAATTATGAGAATTAAAATTGTAATATTGACAAAGTAGAGAGACAACAAATATAATTAAGTCAAAATAAAATATAATATCTTAAAAAAAAAATTTAATGAGTAAAATAAAGATGTCTTTTGTGAATAGGTGGGATTAAAGGTTGAAAATAAAGATCTACATATGGTGTGTAATGTAATATATGGAATATCTAACATGAAACGCATGTAACTCATAATTAATTGGAGTTTTGTTTGTTTGGATTTGCATGCCACTTATGAAATAGGCCAACAAACTTTAATTTATTGGACCCTTTTGATTAGTGGGTTTTAGTTTCAACCCTCAAAGAATAATAATAATCACTTTTTATATATACAAAAGCCGATCGAAAGCATCAAACTAGGATCCATCTTGGAAAACAAACTTCATTATTTCAAAGTGGGTGACTTATCAAGATTCCTCTTGATGCATTATGCCCATTATTTTATTTTAATTTATTGTAATAATCTTTTTTTTTTCATTTTAAATCCATATAAACCCAAATGATGTAGTTGGTTAATTTGTTACTTTAAATAAGTTGATTTGATAAAGATTTGCTTTTAATGGAGTACACATAAAGGTTTTAAATAACTAATGCTTCCATTTCACATATCCATGTGACATTCCATAATTGTTCCTACACTTTAGCAAATTTTTAATTATATGAGATTTATTCATTTGAGGATATTAATTCTATACAATTATTTAATGATTTACTCAGAACTTATCTAGAGAATAGCTGAAAAATATGAAGTTACCTAAACAATGAAATAATTTTTAGTATATAGTGATAGGAACGATGGAATTTCATTTTTTGTCAATTATATAAATTTCTTACTATTAAAATATATTTAAAAAAATTAACAATCAAAATTAGATAAAAGTATATTATAAAGTGACATGTTCATATCACTTTATTTATGATTTTGTTCTAAAATATTAAAATATGAAGAAATTTTTAATGATTAAAAATGTAAAATTTAAATGAAATTATATTGTTCAATATTAAGGTTATATACAATATTTATGAGTATTAAATTAATAAGAACAATATGTTTTAAAAATTAAAACAAAATTGATTGAAAATATAGGTTTGTGGTAGGCTTTTTAATTTTGTTTTGTAAATTATTTATAGAGAAGGCCATGAATTGGTTCGAAAGTAACTATATTAAATTAGAATAAATGTATGTTACTATGGTAATATCGATTATCACTTAAATTGCACATGAAGCATGATTATTTAATGAATAATAATATTTATATATTATTTTATATATTATTTATTATATATATTATTTTATTATTATTTATATTTTTATAATATACCAATAATTAAAAAAATTTAAAATTAATATATAAAAAATTATTATATAAATAATATTATTCGTACTATCATAACATTATATATTTTTTTATTAAATTGATAGAGGGTGTACGGCAAATAAGAAAATGGGCCAACATTGCCTTTAGTAGGGGCCCCATGATAGTTACGCAACCATACTTAACTCTCGTAGATTAAGATTCATCCAATTAATACTTAATTGAATAGAATATAATTAAATTATAATTATTTATTTATTTTTAAACATTCATTATATATAATATTTTTTATTATAAATAAATAAAATAAAATAAAAAATAATTATTTAAAAATAAATAAATAATAACTCAACTACATTCCATTCATTTGAATGTGAATGATCTAAATTCCTCTTCATATCATTAAGATACCGGCCATACCATCCCCACAACTGTCCTCTATGTCTCGGATGTGCCTCCCTTAAACGCTACAACAAATATACACCACACATTGCTTTGGTACATAGCTTGAATGTTGACACGTACTTAAATTATAGTATATAAATTCTTTATGTTTATTAAAATAATTAAAATTTATTAAAAAATAATACGATTATTTTTTTAAAATTTTTAAAATTAAAAATAATGTAATATGAGATTCTTATTATTTTTAGATAATATAAAATATTAATTAAAGTAATATAATTTCATTATACCTTTAGGTAACATTAACATATTAAACAATAACATATTAAATATAAATACTTAATATTATTTAAAATAATAAAACTCAAAAGTTATTGCATAAAAAAGGTGTAGAAGTCGACATTAGTGTAATAGAATATAGATATGTGCATTATTTCATTGTAATACACGTGTTTGTCCTAAGTAGAAGTGTCAAAAGTAATTATGGTAATAAATAAAATAAAATAAAATGCCTAAAAGATTAGCTGATAGCTCAGATAATTATTTGTCATTGAATTAGTATATTTATTTAGATAAAGTATATTGGAAGGATAAGTTTGGATAGATACCACATTATGTGTAAAGTTATCGAATGAGCATAAATGTTTAGAAAAATGGATTTAAATCCTCTGGATGCAAGTCTAGTCAGCCCTTTATATTTATTAATTCCACCTGATTGACGTTCTATATATCATTACCATAAATCAAAATTAAAATAAGACACTCTAAAATAGATTTAGTCATTTTTTATTAATTTTAATTTATTGTAATTGTTTATTTACTTTTTTGATGATTCTAATATTTGATTATATGCAATAAAATATAATCAAATATCGTGATAATTTAAACATAAATAAATAATCAAAATAAAAAAAAATAAAGATGAAATTTAGATTTAATATCGTGCTACACCTTGTATTTTCATGCTTATTCATGCTCAATATAAACTCTCAAGTGGTTGACTATTATTTTAGAACAATATTTTAAGATACTATTATCAACTATATATAATTACTTTCAAAAAAATATGTGAGTAGTTAAAAATTAATATTTAATTCATAAAATATTATCAAATTAATGGATCTTATTTTTTAGGCTAAGAACCAACAATCGGTTGCGTTTGGATGAATTGTCAAGAGGAGCCCAATTCTTTCGTGTATGTTCAGTTTTCTGTGTAATTACAAGGAACGGCCCAATCAGCTGATGGATTGGGCTTTTAACCCATCTGGTTCTGCAACGTAGCTCAAAACTTCTGACAGACACATCTATCCTTTCCCTAATGGTACAACTCTGCCAAAGAACCCGGGCAAAATCGTCTTTAGGCTAATTCACAAATACACCCTCATCTTTTACCCTAAATACACCTCGTTCTGTTGAAATCCCGGCTTAGCTTAGTGTTAAAACAGACATTTCAAATTCAGGCTCTCAGCAAAACCCTACCCCAATATAAATCCACCTTCCCTTCCTGCCTCATCTTCCCTGAAGCCCCTATCTCTTCGAATCTGCAACCATGCCGCCCAAGTTCGACCCCTCACAGGTCGTCGATGTCTACGTCCGAGTCACTGGCGGTGAGGTAGGTGCGGCGAGTTCTCTCGCCCCCAAGATCGGTCCACTCGGTCTCTCCCCCAAAAAGATTGGAGAAGACATTGCCAAAGAGACTGCCAAAGACTGGAAGGGATTAAGGGTCACTGTCAAGCTCACTGTGCAGAACCGTCAGGCGAAGGTGTCGGTGGTGCCATCTGCTGCTGCGCTAGTTATCAAGGCCTTGAAAGAGCCTGAACGAGACCGCAAGAAGACTAAAAATATAAAGCACAATGGCAATATATCCCTAGATGACGTGATTGAGATTGCCAAAGTTATGAAGCCGAGGTCGATGGCCAAGGACCTTTCTGGGACTGTGAAGGAGATCCTGGGGACTTGCGTCTCTGTTGGGTGTACGGTGGACGGGAAGGACCCCAAGGACTTGCAGCAGGAGATCAATGACGGAGACGTTGAAATCCCCCTGGACTGAGGTCCTTTTTTTTCCAGTTCAATTCGTGTTTTTTCATATAAATTTGGGGAACTATTGAAGGTTGTGCTTATTATTTTGAGTAATTTAGATGATATGGAGATATTTTATTTTCTAGTTACAAGGATGATAATTTATTATGTTATAATTTTGTTTTCATTTTCGTTATTCTAATGTCATCCCTTTAATCAATGGATTGCTTAGTCATTGTCTGTTTGCTTCATTTTCTTAGTTATACGCGTTATCTTTTCTTATATGGTAGCTTTCTTTGAGTCCATGTGTCTTGTAGTTAGCTGGAAGTTTATTTGAGCTTCTTTTCAGATTCATATTGCTTATTTGGTTACGGAGTTCGAGAGAAATGAGTTCTAGGCTGTATGCTAAACACTAGGGATTGATTTACTGGGCATTCAGTTTCGTATACATGTAGTTCATTTGTTGCTAGTACTCATTAATTTCCTGGTAAGTGTACGCACACATCTAGTAGCTTTACCTGGTACTCCACTATCCTCTTCATTTTTGCTAGGTTAGGATGTGCTATTTGGCTCAAAGGTTATTGGATTCATTGCCAATGACCTTTGGGACTAATGGCATGTCCTCTTCCTATTAGAGCAAAGCTGGAGGGTGAGGTATTGGATTAACCAGATCTGGTGTGTGATTACATTTGACAAGGATTAGATATTGGCAGCATTGACAAATATTCTTCAGACTATTGACTATTTACGAGTCATAGCAATGTATTTATGTCGTATTTCTCAAAGTGCATCAAGATACAAGTTTGATGGTTGATGTGTATTGGAGACTGTATTACCCATGTGGACTATCATTGCAGTGGAATATGATTCACCAGTTTTCTTTCAATTCCTTATGTGCACAGTTGAAGATAACTTTTTAAAGTTGTTTTATATTGGTGTCTGCTCTCAGGCAATGCTATGAGAACAGGGGAATATATGAGGCAGAACTATTTTTTCTTCTTAGGATTTGAGAGCGTATTGTATCAGTTTACTACTTGTTAGATATGTTGTAAGATATTTTCCCCCCTTTGTAGATGTGGCTCATTAATAAAGGAGAAAGTTAGGCATATTTTTGCTAGAAGCTAGGGCTTGAGAAAATGTTCAAGTTGCACTCATCCGAAGTGTAGTTGAGTGTAAATTTTTTCTTACGGATTAAGGAACTTGATTTTTGAAAGTTCATGTGTTCATACCATTAGATAAGATTGCTGTTGCTTTTCATTGTATTGAAGATGATTACTCTCATATGAAAGATAATTTATGAAACTTAAAATGTTTTTATAATCTCATGTCATTGCAAGAACCATATTATATTCTAGTGCATCTGAAAGTAACTAATATAAATAATTGAAGATGCTGGTTTTGTCGATAGCGCATTGTATGTTCTGTTTGAGACCGTGGAATTCTTTCTCTAAACCGTGGCATTGTGTTGGGCCGTTGGCCCTTGCAAGACTGACGGTCAAGTGATACTATATTTCTCTCTCTCTCTCTCATCGACCCAATTGTGAAAGTCCATGAAGAATGAACACATGGATTGAGATAAAGCTCAACGGCAGAGGCTCGAATAATTGGATATGTATGTAAGTTTTGTAGAGAAGGGGATGGGGTGGAAGAATGATTTCCTTGTTCTGTTCGTCTATATAAAATTTAACAGCATTAACCACCCATTCATTGGAGAGACCGAATCTTACGAAGCTCCGTTGCCTAAGCTCTAAGCATAAGCATGGGCTAACGTGGTTTCTCCTCCACCAATTTGTTTGGTTGGCTGGTTGTTGATCCAAATCTGAGTGATTATTGGCCACGTGGTTTGCTTTACCACCACCCGTTGCCTCAATTTTTTCCGAAGGTTCTTCTTCCCGTGTTTCCAAGCCATGCCTAACTCATTGTCCACGTGATTTCCTCATTTCTTCGTCCTTATGCTTTATGCCTTACCAATTTATATAGCTCCAAATGTCCCATTGCCCATTCCATCAGAGTATCTATTCAAATATCTCTTGATAATCTTGGTCTCAGGAGTCCATTTCCCATTCTGCCTCTCTCTCTTGTTCATCCATAGAGAGAGAAAGATATCATTATAACTTATAATCATCAGCTTCCAGTCCAAGTGATGTCATGCAGATTGCTTCAATGGCAACGGCGAAGGAGGTGAGGCAAACCAAGATGAAGCCTCATATCGAGGCTGTACCTTCGCTTCTTGAATTCCCTTGTTGGAGGCCCTCCAGTCCTACTACTCCTAAGCTAGAGCCCATTTTGGAAGACAAAGCTGAAGAATTTGAATTTGAATATGATGGTGAAGAAGATACTACCAACTTGTGATTTGTGGTTGTGTCTTTGTAAAAGGGTAAGGTGTTTTGCTTCTAAAGATTGGCCATAATAGCCAATTAATATTGCGTCCACATTCTGAAAAAAAATGAATGGTGAGACGTTCCCTTATAAACTCAATTCTAGTGTGGCAGATGGGATCATTTTATCAAAGACGATCATTTACATATAGAGGCCTTCCTCTCTGATTTGTATATTCTGTGTGTGTCAATCAATTATATAAATGTGCAGCCCATAAAAATGTTCATGGGCTGATTTTACTTGTTTCTTTCTACAGTTGTTGTGCTGATCATGATTCTGATGCTACTTTTTCGTTCAATTTCCCTCGTCTATCATCTCTCTGCTTTCTTGCTTTTAACTCACATTCCCTTTATCAAACAAAATATGATCCATCTTTTTGGCAATCTGTCAAACACAAGCAGATCAATATGTGTGCTCTTATTAATTAAAAACTGAAAAGGGAGGCACCGTCCATTGAAAGGGTCACGCGGTACTCTCTCAGCCACAAACATCGGACTCTGTATTTGGGAATCGAAAAATAATTCATTTTTGAACACATGAACATGACAATGCATGAGAATAGAAATGAAAGTGGTTAGACCTGGGCGGCAGTACATGTCAATTGTTATCATCATCACCACCATTATTTTTTCTTCTCTTTCGTGCTAAAGTTCTCCACCATCGGCAAAACCCCAATGGCCTGTAGTTGGAAAATGAAGATCCCAGCTCCTCTGTATTGAGGATATGGTCCCATACAACTTAGTCAGCCTGTCATCTATCACTGCATGTACTATAATTAATCATCACTTGAACCTTCCACTGATTATTATATCACTCCTTTAGTCATCACCTTGCTCCCTATATGTTGTTTTGTATTTGGGTATCAACATCTTAATGTACTCTCCCTCTCCCTCCCCCCCCCTCTCTCTCTCTCTCTATGTGTGTATATATATATATACACACACACATCAGAGAGACGAAGAAGAACAAGAGCAAGCACAAAACAGAAGCAAATTATAACTTTCTTTTTTGGTGGTCTATTCCACAACTCAAATTTCTTCCTCTTTCAATAGAAAGCCCAGATTTTGTGTCCACTTATAGCAGCTGGTCAAATAAGACAATAATAGAACATAAAAACTATGGATATTCTTTTGCTTAAATGTTTTATTCTTAATGATGGATGGAAGTGGTGCATATAAATTAGAACAAATCCAGTTGGAAAATAGTGATGATGGTGGTTATTAATTCATTTTATAGTCAATTTCAAATAGTGGCCCTCATAATTGTGGTGAGGATTATCCTAAACCCCTTTATGCTCAAAACCCATTGATTTTAGGTGCGTCCAGATAAGTACATCTGTCAAGTCTTCGTCACCCAACCATGACGATGACAACTACCTTTCCTCTTATTTCAATCCCATTAATAAATTACAGAATTCTCAAAATCATGACTAAAGATTTTTCTTTTATTTTCGAGGATAACATTTCTTCATCGCTTCCAATTTTTTATGCCAATGTTTCTTAATTACCCACTAACTTAATTTGATGCGTCACACTTCTACTCCCACATAATCAATACTTTAGCTCTTCATATGATTGATTCAATGGAATTCATCATTCCACAGCCTACAGCACTCTATTTCTTTCTATGTGCCAAATTAAATTATATTATACTGAATTAATCCGACTAGTTTTTGCTGTTTCAACCCATGCATATGCATTCTACATTATTATTTTAATTTAGTAATATAATGCTCAATATCTTTCTTTTTTGAAATTACAAATAATTCTCTTATAAAAGGTATAAAAAGATTAATATTATCACATATTAAGATTATTATTTATTCATCATATTAGTATTAAGGTATAAAATGAGTGAGAAGGAATGACGAAGTTTAGTTAATTATTTCCATCAATCATGCACAATGGAAACCGAGCGGTTGAACAAAAAATGGAGTTCATTTATCTCTAATTAGTTCTGATACCATCTTGAATTTAGATATAATGTATTGGCCCAACTGATCCTCCTAAAAACACATTGGAAAGTAAAAAATACCTAACACTTACATATGTTACTCAATCAGCCTACTCAGAGACAATATAAGAATTATTTCTAGGGCATGTGTGAAGTCCAATTATGTCCAACAAGTAAAACGTTGTGTTGCTTAGCATTACAAATTCACAAGTTGTGCATAACTACATGTAGCCGTTGAATGATATGAAGCTTATTAGGTGATGTTGGGCCATGGAAACCAGAATAAATAATCTTAATTATAGAAAATTACGGAGAAAGCAAAAGGAGAAGATCAGAAAACTTTTAAAGTGATCAAGAGCCGTTGGAAGGCTAGATGTGGGCCCTTGCAAGCGAAATCAAGTTAATACGGGCGGCAAAATATTACGTTAATCACGTCATTATTCATGCATACATACAAAAACTCCGTATTAATTATTTCATTCATGTTCACAGTCTCTCTCTTTCTCTCATTCCTTAAATACGCCTCTGCACTCAGCCCGCTAACCACAACTAGTAGTCTTCACTCTTCACTTGTGCCGTGCTCCCATATCTCTATCCACTCTTCTCTCTCTCTCTCTCTCTCTCTCTCTCTAGTTACAGTAGCTGCAGCGGAAGCAGAAGTAGGACTAGAAGCGAAGAAGATGACGAAAGACGTTGAAGTAGTAGGAGAGCAAGGAGAATTCTCGGCGAAAGACTACGAGGACCCGCCTCCGGCGCCGTTGATAGATGCGGAGGAGCTGACCAAGTGGTCGTTTTACAGAGCCCTGATAGCGGAGTTCATAGCAACGTTTCTGTTCCTTTACATAACGGTGTTGACTATTATTGGGTACAACAGCCAGACGGACACCAAAAAGGGTGGTACTGACTGTGATGGGGTTGGCGTTTTGGGTATCGCTTGGTCCTTCGGTGGCATGATCTTCATCCTTGTTTACTGCACCGCCGGTGTCTCTGGTACGCTTTCTCTTATACTTGTTTTAAGCACCTTTTACAGTATTTAAATTTTTTTTAATACGTTAATTAAAAAACATCTTTGACATGAATGATATTAGAATTTGATTGGGTGAGGATTGGTAGATGGTAATGAATAGGCTCTTAAGAATTGTAATATGGGGCGCAGTTTAGCCATCCTTGCTGATGGAGTTTCTAATGTAAACGCAGGAGGACACATAAACCCGGCGGTGACGTTCGGGCTGTTCCTGGGACGAAAGGTGTCACTAATAAGGGCGTTTTTGTACATGGTGGCACAGTGCGCGGGTGCAATCTGCGGTGCTGGACTCGCTAAGGGCTTCCAAACAGCATACTACGACAGGTACGGTGGTGGGGCCAACTTTGTTGCTCCGGGCTACAACAAAGGTACTGCTTTGGGTGCTGAGATCATCGGAACCTTCGTTCTTGTCTACACTGTCTTCTCCGCCACTGATCCCAAGAGGAACGCCAGAGACTCCCATGTTCCTGTATGCACCTGATCACCCCCGTTACTTTTCCTTTTTGGATATTACTATTTTAGTAATTCATGCATTGATTTTAAAATAAAAAAGGTATTGGCACCACTGCCCATTGGATTTGCCGTGTTCATGGTTCACTTGGCTACCATCCCAATTACCAATACCGGCATTAACCCAGCAAGAAGTTTCGGTGCAGCTGTGATCTTCAACGAAGACAAGAGCTGGGATGATCATGTAAATTTCTAAACTCTTGTCTACTCTTAACTTTTCCTCGGAAATCTTATGAGTTGCTAAAAGCACGAAGACTGACAGATCTATATATAAATCATGACATGACTCAAATTCCAAAGTATGGGTGTTTATAGATTCAGTTTTTTTTATGAGGCTGTGATCATATATAATACTAACTTTTCTTATTCTGTTTCAGTGGATTTTCTGGGTTGGGCCATTTGTTGGAGCTGCAGCTGCTGCACTTTACCACCAATACATTCTTAGAGCAGCAGCCATCAAAGCTCTTGGATCCTTCAGGAGCAACGCTTAAGCTGTCTGTGTATTAGCCCCCAATTATGATTCGTCCGACAAGGGTATGGTGTTTCTGCAAAGAATAACAATTTCATATGGAGGAGTGCTAGTCTGTCTGCGGGTCCCTTTTGGCCTTTTCCCTCTCTTCCTGAGGTTTGAGGAAAAAGCCAAAGACCATGGGACATGAATTGTAGATAAGCATGCTTATGTCCAAGGGTGTATTTTGTATCCCTTTTGTCTTTTCTTATTTCCTTGTATTCTCCATGTGTTTCCTCTTCTATTATGTGCATCCTTAATCATTTTTTATTCTACTTGTTTCTACATAAGTGGTGTATTCATCTGTAACTTAAAAAAAAAAAAACCTTGTAATTTCCTGTGTTCTTCAATATTTATCAACTTTCATTGCTCCTATATGTTGATGATCCTTTTACTCACAAGCGAAGGCTTCGTCTTTGAATGGACTTCAAATTTTGATTCTAATCTTGGGATGGCTTTTGGAGAGCTAGAAACATAAAAAACATGATAAAATAGTTACAGATACAAAAGTTTCTCCAATTGTAAAACCAGAAAGAGAAAGGTCTGTGAAGGACAAATATAATATCTCCACCTTGGGATTTTAGAATGGTCTAGACGCTAGCTTAATTGGTTGCTTCAACTTTATCTTTTTTACTCTCATCTTTTTAGAATTAGGTAAGTGTCATCATCCTTCATAGCTAGGCCTAACAACGATAATGACAAAGCAAGTGTCCTTTGAAATGGACAAAATTAATTGTTCTTTCCTTCTCCAGAACTAAGATAATGAACCTTCAAAATCACTCATTATTACCTTTCTTTCTGGTGGCAACTATCAAGGGGCTCCATTCATTGTGCTGATTATTATATGATTCTGACAACTGTTGTTTAACATGGATAATGGGGGGTTTGTGTTAGGACTTAGGATGCTTATCTTAGGGTAATAATAAACTACTAGAAAATGACTAATGATGGAAGCGACTAGCACCATAATTGAAGTGCCACTGCACTCAAAAGCATCCCACCTTATAAGATTATTATTCTGAGTTGGCTTTTGTGGTGGTGGTTCTTGAAGTGACGTAAGGATTTGGATTATCTTTAATCTTTAATCGTAGTTGCTGGGACAGTATCAGTAAACAATGAAAATAAAGTGAACACGTTAGGTAGTTGTGGGGTTACTTCCTTACTCTGGGACCCCTCCTTTCATATATAGATTACTCAGATAATCTTTTTTATCTTCACCATAATTAAATGTCTCCCTGCCTTTCTCCTCATTTTCTGTATGGAGGATTAGGTACAGTTTAGCTGTTTAATAGGCACCATTAGGCTTGGATTATTGCAGAGTCAGGTACTGTGGTAGGTGGAGACACTGAGATAAGGAAACACTACTCATTATCGCAATACTATTTGGGAATCCTTCTCTTTAAAGATGCCTTATTTCATAACAGAGATTTTATTATTATTTTGATGTAATTTTAAAAATATCAAATAGTAATTAATTCATTGTGATAACATTGGAGTAGTGAACCACCAAATGAAGTAAAGACAACAGAAGTTGATGTGGGTTAGCGAGGATAATGTGATTTACAGAAAAAGACTTGTGGATTTATCAGAGTTAGTTTCTTTTCTGGGAAGAAAGGTTGTCAGCAAAAGAATATATAAAAGAAAAGTTGGGGTTTTGGAGGATATTCGTTTTGCCAAAGGATATCCATAGCTAAGGAATAAAGGATGAATAAAGTGATGGCTGAGTTTATATTTTTTATAAAGTTTTATTATGCAAAATTGCTGTCTTGTTCATGTAATGATAAGTATCTTAGAAAAAAGAAATATTGGGGCGCAAGTCTTTGATGGAATTTCGAATATATGGAACCAACTTGCATACTCTGTAAACTTCTAATCCTATGAAACAAGTCGTTTTCCTCTGGAAGTCTCTGGATACAGAAGGTATGGGCTGAGACTTTAGGCCATAAATTGGCCCATATCAACAAGTTTCTGGCTTCATATTACTTTTATCTTGATATCTTGAGAAGGCATATTACAAAGCATGGACAAGTAATTGTCTAAAAACAAAACAAGTAAAAGTAACACTGTGACCAGGCTTTGATGCATTGTTTGGGCCAAACACATAAGAAGGCCAAGTTTTGTGAAGCCTAGCTGTGATAGGCCATATCGATGTGTAGATATAACTAGAACGTGACTCTAGGTGGTCCAGTACATCAGTACCAGTCTACCACCAAAGCAATTGAAGATGTTGTGTAATTGTGAAATGGGAATGAGCAGTAGAGAAGGGAGAGCAGAGAAAGCATGAAGAGGCTGACAATGATTTTTAATATCACATATGGAATGTCTAAGTGAGAAGAAGAAGAACGCATCTGTTATCTTGCATGCCATTTTTGCCTTTGCAATAATGTGGCTGTCACTGGCAGCCATTATAATTACTCACGTCTCTCGTACTTGTTATTATGGCTTTTGCTGGCCCTCTAAGCTAAGACACCCCATGCTTCTATTGCTTTTCTGCGTACCCTCAAAGCAAAGCATAAACCTTCTCTTTACTCCATTAACTAAGCCTATGCTCTTTATGTAAGCTATTGATCGTTGGCTACAAACTTCTATTTCATTACTTCATTTCTGAATGATTTTATCATCTCAAACAATATAAGTAATTATCCAATGATTTTGTGAATCTCTTATTCTCTTTATTCCTATATGTTTGAGTAAAGCACTCAACTACATAAATTATGATATGAGAAGCCACTCAAGTATAAGCCTAATTCTTAGGGCCATTTCAACACCATATCCAAATATCAAGCTAGTAACAAACAACAAAATAAGCAGTAAACTCGTGACAACAGCATATTAGACATTTATGCCCCTTCTGCTCCAATATACTTCCTCTGCTGCTGCAAGCCTCAATGTGTTAAAAAAACCCTCCCTGATAAGGACTAGAAAAACATGTTTGAGGGTAGTTCGGAAATTACAAACAGTTCAATGTTAGGGGCGGCTAAAAGTAAAAAGTCATGATTCTGCTCCCCCTTCATTATATTGGCTTCCTTTTCCCAACACAAAAATTCAAGTCCAAGTAACAATCAATTCCTCAGACCTTATAAAACCCAAAAGTGTTTTCATCCCATATCTGCCACTGCCATCTCTAAGCAAACTGACAAACATGGCTCCCACTGGTTTCTCCTTGCTTTTCCTCTTTTCTCTGGCACTTCTCTCCATTGCTACAGCCCAAGAAAGAGCACCCCACGGGCTTGTTTACGAGAACCCGGTAGCTTTTCCACCATCAGCATATAACTTCTTCCATCCAAATGCACGAAAGCCTGAGACTAACGACTCATGTACTGCATCCAAATGTTCACCACTGCCTCTAGCAGCTCAAGTGGAGGGCGCTCAAATCAATGAAAGCAAAGCATCGACATCCCAGAAAGGGTGTAAACAATGGGGAGGTGGTGGAGTAGCCGGCATTGTCTTTGGTATTGCTTTGGCTGTCCTAGCTATGGGTGTCTACTAACAAGCCTAGCAACAAATGAATTTAGCCAATATAATTACTTCAAAACCTCAGCTTAGAAGTTAGAACAGGGTGTACAAACCTTGCTCCTTCACCCCTTTTTCTCCATATCCTTTCCCCAATCGCTACTACTATTAGTTGCTTGCCTTTCTTTTCTTCTTCTGTTCTACTTTGATTACAGTTAACAAACGTATTTATCGTTATGATAGTGATTAATTTGTATGTTATTCTACAATTACCAGCGTCGTGCGTTTCTAATTTGTTTACCATTCAGTGATAAGCTATTATGAGATCAGGTGAAATTTATGTTACCGTCACAAGTATAATTTTATATATATATTTTTTATTTTTTTATTTTAATAAATTATTATATATGTCATTTTTTTATAAATTTTTTTATATGTTTTATATTTTTTAAAAATTTTTATACTTATAAATAAATAGTGTTAAAAAATTTATGAATGAATAATATAAAAAATTCTTACAAAAATTTAAAAATATTTTAAAAAATTATATAAACTAGACAATAATTAATTAATATTAAAAAATAAAAAAAATTAAGACAAAAAATTAAAAAAATATAACATTTGAATGTCAAAAGTTATGGTGCAGCCGTAACAAGCACCGAATGATAATTTAATGAAAACTATTGCAATGTAGAGCAGCAGTGGATACAGATATGCAGTTCTAAAATATTATAGAAGAGTAGTCCACACCCCAACAACGAACGCCGACTATTATTGGTGATTACAGTTGGGAATATTAGAAGCGTTTCCTTTTCATGTTCATTTTGTCCCCTTTGCCAAATAGACAAATAAACAGAGGAAACTACGACATAAGCAAATTGACTGGCTTCTTATCCTAAAACTCAACCTTCCTCTTTTATCACCGCCTCATAGTCCAATAACTTCGTGTACACGGCGCATATCAGTTTACGAACATACATTTCTATAGCAACTAGCCGCCGAAGTTTCTTCTTTTTCTAATTTCTACCCACAAGGAACTTAAAAATTTGTAACCAAAAGAATCGAATACAAATGTTTATTCCGTTATTTGTTGGTCTGTTGTTTAAAATTTGACTTCCAAAAGAAGCATTTCTCTTTAGAAGGAACAGGAAGGAATGTTGGGGGTGACTTCTTTGTGGTATATTCTCTCTCCCCCCTATCCAACCCAAAAAAAAGGTGGTCCATTTTTGTACAATTTTTAAAATCATGCTTCATACATGATGTCTTTAATGTGGCTTTCAGCTCTTGGAAATTTGAACTTATGGCTAAGAACTGTCCGAAGGAAAGGCAGATCATATTTTAATACAGTGCCAAACAAAGTGTAAATCAAAGTGTACATTCCATTGACAATAGGCATGTCCTAATAGAATGTCATTCCAGTCATATGAAGACAGTGAAAGTAAATTCCACTCTAAATAAATATAGTAGCATCGCAAATTAAAAATCAGATGTCTCGATGCATATATTTAAACAACATATGAGTATTACAGAAAACATCACAGGTCAAAAAAATCCTCCGCACTGTCCCATCTGCATTTTAAAAAAAAACTTGACTTATCAGTAAAGAAATCACTCATGAATTATTTCTACCATCCGAGGGAGCTGAGAGAGTCTATCAAAGGTGCAAAAGTCTGATCTACAGTTTTGTTCCATAAGTGTGCAAATTCAGAACGTGATTTCTTCCCAAATATTGGTTCTCGGACCTGGTAGAGAATCAAAGCTGAAAGGTTAGATTCTAAAAGTAGCAAAGCAAACTAGGAATAAGCCACTAGGATTGATTTAGTGATAAGGAATTTAGGTAGTTTACAGGAAGTCTTAAGTTCAAACTTCCTAGTTGCCATTTGTAACAAAAAAAAGAAGAAGAGCAAACTAGGAATTCAAAAGTCAATGGGGAATTGGAGATTCATAATAAATCACATGTCCTTAATTCATTAATGCTAAAGTAGCCCTTCCATCTATAAGAATGATAAGAGACATGGAAGTTCATACTTCATACAGTTAAAGAGGGAGTTTGAAAGCGAATGGTTTGATCACTTTCGATTGTGACTGTAAGTTTAACAAGAAATCTAAATGCAAAGACCACACATAGACGTGATGCTACAATAGAATGCATATATCTAGCTTCCTTAAAAAACAAATCACACAAGTTTAGCAAAATTTTCAATTATCTCCAACTGAAAACTAATTATAATAATTCCCAAAAAAAAATTCCACAATGGGCACACAGGCAAACATCTAATTTTCCATATCTCGCTTTGAGAAATGTGAGGAAATTATCATATTTCATTCTGGACAAGTCCACAATCAAATCGTCACATATTTTCATGCAGGTTCATTCTGTTGAACCACGCCAGTATAGCGAACAGCCTAAACCTACTTGCAATAAGGTGACTTCAGCAAAGGTCCGAGCTTTAGCAACTAAGACACTACCAACATATTTTGCTCCACCAGCCCAACGGACTAATGTAATTTTACAGATGTGAAGTTGATCCATAAAGCTCTTCAGGAATTTCTAGCCGTTCATACGATGCAAATTCAACATATGGATTAATCAAGAGTAATGTGCACAAAGGATTCCCTAATTCCTGTAATGGCCAACTAAAAACTACTAGAGACTTGAAAGATGATGCTAATTCTTTTTTTCTTCATAATTGTGAACTAAAAACCTGTTCCTTTCAGTTCTTTCGACACCCAGTCCCTCTCTCCCCACCCCTCACGCATTTTGACTAACCGTGTATATTATGTAATCACATGATTTACAATATGACAATGAAAATTTTCAGCTCACATCTTTTTCCAGTATACATGATTTCATCTATGGACTAATGTCTTAGCTCTTATCATGTGGAGATATGGTCACAGACACAATAAAAGATAACGAATATATACCTACGCATAAAATACAAAAATTTAACAACAGAATAGGTAGATAATAATGTAAAAAGTCGTTTCTTTCGCACGAGCAGGTGCATCATGGTCCCCATCGCCTGAACTTGACGCAATTGTTACAGCAATCTATTTTGCAAATCTAGGTCAATCCCGAATATATAAATTCAGACATAATCTATATATGTAGATGAATCAGAAAACGTTCCCATCAATGACCCAGAACTTGTTGTAGCCGTGGGTTCAGGAATCGAATATAAAAGGGAAACGAAATACATTGTGATTACCAGAGACTGGTGAGGGGATTGAGATTGGGTATTGGAAATGGAATTGTAGATGTGTCTGCGTTGCTCGAAAACAATCACCCCTGTAAAAAGGACACCCAGTGTAGCTCCAAGTAGCCGCTCCTTTGTATTTCGAATCGAAGAGGAAGAAAAGAAAAAAATTCAGGACCAGATTCGGTTAAAAAAGAATTGAACAACAAAAACAGAATCCTTAAAGAGAGTAGTACCTGCGCAAGAATGCTAATCATGGTTTTGTTGCTTTTACTTCAAGAAATCAGGGGAAATGAAAAAATGGCCAGGCTTTTCGATTGCAGAGGCACAACTCACCGGGATTCCGCAACGGAATCGAGGCAGATCCTTTCTCTCTTTCCTCTTTCGTTGAGGAAAGGTTTGACGGTTGAAACGGCGCCGTTTTCATGGAATTAGAATTTTTCTCAAGGACCTGCTTATTGGACTCGAAGAAAGAAAGATGTCTGGCATGGGGCCCAATGGGCCTAACTGATAAGAAGGTCAAATAAAACTTTACAAGCCCCTCACATATATTTGTTTTTTGATAATTTTTAAGGAATTAAGAAAAATTTGTACAACAAGTTGAATTTGAATATAAAAATTTTTAGACTGATACAAACAAAGGGGATTGACAACTTCAATCTCAACGAAAACAATGAGGAGAAGAGCACCTCATTTGTCTGAAAGATTATGTTACAAATAAGGTAGTTAGTTAGTTGCCATAACAGCTAATCTTATAAATAAATACCAGTTAGATGGTTAGGGAGTTATAAAGGTGCCAGAAGCTTCATAAACAAACCTTTCTGATCCATATGTAGAGAAACTGGAGCAAAAGTAAGTATTCTATGCAATGAAGTCCTACTGGAGTTTCTAAAAGTTCTTTCCTCCAATTTCAGCTCAGCTGTTCGCGTTTTCTTTTACAGCTTTTTCTCCTTCTTCCATTTGTTTTTCTAAACTGTAATCATAGTGACAATGCCTTTTGATATGCAGCTGAAAAATAGTATTTTCTCACTATTTTCTCTACACCTCAAGATTATATTTTTTTTATCATTAATTTAATATAAAATAATGAATAATTCAAGTATTTTTTTGCATTGAAATATTATATGTGCGAGGAATTAAGTGTGAGAATAGACAACTCAAATGCTGCCTGTTTGTTTATAGCATGAAAGTTATCAGTCTAATGTTGATGGCTAATTGCCTATGTTATTATAGAGGGTAAAGCTGCGTTAGCAGTGGTGCCTAAGGCTAAACGAGAATGTCAATGTCAGGGAGTAGATTATCGGCAAGGATGGCAGACAAAGCTTGAGTTCTGAAGGTATGCCAAGTCACAGGTTTGTTTGAAGATTAAGAATTTACATTGAAAGTGATTGCAAATTGTCAGTGGAGGCAGTCACTGAGATAGAGCCTCATGCCCTTGGAAAGTCGCTGCTTTGGTATCCGAAATAAAGTACTTTCTAGATTGTCATCCATGGTGCAAGTTCCTCTGCTTTGGTCCCTCCCCTCTTAATCTCATACCACTGCTCTCTACTGTCTTAATCTGCTGTTTTCTAAATCATACTTTTGGAATAAAAAAGAAATTGTTATAGTTTTTCATTTTTTTTTTTTTGGTTCTTTCTGGTGGGCACTGTTCTAAGGTAAATTGAAATGATGAATATGGCACACAGTAGAATCATGAATGATCTGTGGTGTTTGTTTTACAATGGGAGTGAAGTGTCATAACATATTAATGTCAAGCGTAGATGAGAGAGTGGGAGAGGAAGCACGAGACTTTTTGAGCATTATGGCAAAAGGGTTTTGGCATGTGACTTGTCTGCCAATGGGCAAATGGCCCTAGCAGCCTCTGTCATGTGATATTTCTCTTGTGCTGTAAATTGTAACAAATGGTCCCCACTCTCCCCTTTAAAAGTGCCATGACCCTTTTTTATGAGGACATTTCTTGTATATCCGTATCCTTCGCATGCTCCGCAATCTTCTTCTCGGTGCTTCTTTACCTTTCATGCAGAACAACATCATGGACAGCACACTTTTCAGTATGCATACGTATCCCCATTTTGTCATCAGACGCCACCCTTGATTCTCCACTTATGCTGATCAAACCAAAAAGGAATGCCAGAGAAAACTTTATGATCATTCATCAATCCCATAGTTTAAGATTCAGAGTCATGGCTTTTGGATTTCCTTACTAACTTCGTGCCTATTGTTACTTTGCATGGCTTTTGGATTTGTTTACAAACATTTAGCTCTCACTCAGATTCAAACTCTTAACCTTTTACTTCTGGACATAACTCTAGTATCACCGTGTTATATGCATCCTCATATGAAATTGAAAATAATATTTGAACCTGATTCGTCTCATCTATATTAGGAGCTAAACCCAAAATATGATTTATCATGACAAATTCCCTCAATTATTTATATTGCGTTTAGAGCCTAAATATTTCAAAATACATTTATTTTGGTGATAAGAATTGGAATATGAGATTTTCATGAAATTTCAAAATGATAGATTTGTTGATCTTGAACAAATTCATGCATGAATTTATATGTTCAAATTTTAAATAGCTTTAGAAAGGCTTTGCCTTAAAATATGACTTAATGAAACTTTCCAATGGGTTGATTCATCCACACACAATCCTTAAAAAAAGAATTTGAACTAACTCGTTATTAAGAGAGAGTGCGAATACCATTAGCAAATTGTCTCAAATCGCAATAACTAAGATGATATTTGGAACATGGACAATATAAAACTATGGTCTTTGAAACCTAGCATCTATTCATTTAGGACTAAACATGTGAAGAGGGGGTGATAAAGTCCAATCGTACGATGACTCTTTCCAACGACATGTGAAACAAGACAGAAATTCAAACATTTCAACTGTTCACGATAGAAATAATGATTTGGCTTGAAGATCCATTCCCTTCGACCATGAATACGAGTGTTTGCAGCTTGCACCCTTATATGTATCGGCTGCTATCAGGGAAGTCTTTGCTTCCAATGCCAACACACAAAGACAGAAAAAGTAGGCATGTGGTCCTGTGGAGCTAGAAATATGGCCTTTCCCTTGTAAGCAGAAAAGAAAAATGCTGGCTGGTCTTTGCTGACTCTATTCCAGCCACATTTTCAGCGCATGTAATCTCTCTCTCTCTGCTCTTACTTTTTCTGTTATGCCAAATAGTTTATATTCTTACCATTAGTCCTGCAAACGGTGACTTTTCCTTTGGAGTCTATATCTCCCAAAGAAGTTGTAGACAAAACCTGCTGTATCATTATAATTTGCCACTTTCTAGTTGTATAGTACTTACCTTGTCTTAGACTACTTCCAGAGATCTAAAACTCAACGGGCTTACTCGGACAATGATAGATAATAATGTTTTTGGCTTTTGTAATTTACCTTACTGAGAATCATCACTGTATTCTTCACCTTGGTCCACTTGTTCATCTGTCGTTGCTTTCAGTTTCAGTACACCAATGCTGTACAGTGATAAAATTTGTAGAGTCTGAGTTTTGCTCAAGCTAATTTGAATGTCTAACTACCAAATGTACATGGGTTCTTCCAAGCAAGCAAATTTAGGATGAGCCTGGAAAGTGATTCTGAAAGCCAGTTGGAAATACAGGGGACTTGTGATTCGCTTTAGCAGAGAATTCAGCAGGTTCTGGAACTTCATAGTGTTTCGGCTTCCCTCTTAACTTTTGGGTTTGGGGAACTGAGCAGGTTTCCATCAGCGCTTCGAAATCATTTGTCTCTCAACTCGTCTATGTTCTGGCAAGCATTTCCTCTGGGACACCATGTTTAGACTTAGAGATTCCTTGGGAATCTTTGGGGGTTTGGAATCCGATTTCTCTGTCGGGGTAATTTCGTGGGTTTAAGACGTTCAAAAGAAACCAGCAAGTCAGCTGTCCACTTCAATAAAGACAACCTCTTTAAAGCGTTTTGCAGCTTTTCTTTCTCCCTTTCTTAGCTGGAATTAGTCAAGGAAGCTCTCTGTTTGATTATCAGGATGCTAGAGAGTAGAGTCTAAGCATCTAACCCTCTAAGTTTCAAGTACTTTAAATCATATAATTACTTCTCATCGTGCTTCCCCAGCTCCTTGGTAACAAATTGACAATGCTACTTACTCGAGAAGCATGGAAGGTGTAACTTCGATTCTTCTCAATTTTCACCAATATATATAAGCAGTTTACTCTCTAGTCTCTATTCCCATTACACTCCGCTCGGTAAGTCCTGTCATGAAAATGCCCATTCTGCTCCTGTTAATTTCCGGTTTCAACAAATTGACTTTCATGTCACATTGGGACCCATTTTCATTATTGTATTCTTCGTCAACGTTTATTCTACGAGTCTCTACTGATATTTATTCATATTACTCAATGTTTCTTGAACAGATGGTAAGAATGAGATACTGAAATTGAAGGTTTATAAAGGAGTTCATGGGGTGATACATGTTGACAATGCGATTGCTCTGTTGGCAACAGTTGCCTCTCCTTATAGTGATTCAACTTCTATACCCCAACAAATCTAGCTACAAATTATACGGTAATCTTTTGTTTTCTCTTGTACTCCTGAACAAGTTTCAAATCCTTTGTGCTTAATTCTTTGATGTTCAGGTGTTGGGTTCGTATTTCCATGTGCAAGTTGTGAATTAGCCTGACATGGTCTAGATTCACTGAGGTCAAGAGCTGTTTATTGGACCACAAAGTTTCAGAACCAAAGACTATAGGTCTTGGTCCTCTTAGATTGTTCTGCTTAGTTTGCATACCATCGATTGCCCTTCTTCTACTGCTCCTTTAAAAGTAATATTATAATAATAAATTTTAGTTTTCATGTACCTTTCCATTTTCTCCTGGGTGTACAAGTTCGTTTTAATGTCAGATCATTAGTTTCGAAAGGCATGCAAAAGTGAATAATTTATGGGTGAGCCAATTCTCTCTTGTGAATCTTGAATACCATCTGTTTGAAAATAGTCATGAGTATGTTAGTAAGAAGGACACTAACTAGTTAACTTAATATTTGGTAACTGTAGCTGAAGCTTTGTTCACTTTCAAGAGTAAGTTTGGCAGTCCACAGCAACTAATATGCAGCATTGCGAAAAGTCCATGTCAAAGGCGATGGGCATGTCTCAACTGCATGAACTTAGAGATCCAGGTGCTTTTTCTCTGTAAGATCCTTTCCTCTGTCTCTCTGAATTTATGGGTGTGTCTGCAGGTATGTAAATTTCTAGGTGAATACCATTTGATTGCTAAAAAGTTGAAATTTATGATCGATTAAGCATACTGGAAAGTGAAGAACACAGAAATAATTAGTTAAAAATTGTGTCTTTACTGCTTAATTCCATGGCCCTAATAATATATTGAAATCAAGGATATTCAAACTTATACAAAAGAGAGAGAGAGAGAGAGAAAAAGAAGTAATTCACGATCAAATTTTGTTTATCAATTGTAACTTACATCAGTGTCCTTTGCAGATCATATAATAAAATTGTCATTGCTTACTTCCAATGTTTTCCTTCAAATTTTCAACTCAATCATAAGAATGATTAGAAAAGCTCTGTAACTGAGATACAGGGGGATAGCAGGAAAAATAGATGGGAATAATGACGTTCCAATTCTTACACCTTTGCAAGAAGTTCAAGTTAACAGAGCAGGAGGAAAAAGTGTTGCTGCCATAGTTGGTGGTGTTGTTGCCGCCTTAGTCGTGATTGTCATTGTAGTGATTGTCTATGTCGTCTTGATGCGTCTTCGGAGATTTATGAGGCAAACATCTGAGTCTGCTTCTTCTATTCCGTCTTCGACTGGTAAGTTAAATTGAGCTCTTTAATCAGGTGGACTCAGTTCTTATTCCTTAATATTATTTTATTATGATTATCAAGAAATTATCTGCCTTTTTTGACAGTTGAATTGGGAATAGGCAACACCTCGCAGTATGTTGGTGCTCTCTCCCCTAGGCAGTTCGCATTTTTGGAACTAGAACAAGCTACAAGAAATTTCAGTGAAAGTAATCTTGTAGGGGAAGGTAGATTTGGTTTGGTTTACAAGGGTTTGCTTCAAGATGGATCTATTGTCGCGATAGAAAGGCGCCTATATGCCCAGACTCACAGTTTCATCCGTCAGGTGAAACATGGAATGAAATGTCTTTGTGTACCAAGTAGCAGTTTTAGCTCCAATTTTGCTAAAATTCTTCTGCAAAGATTAAAGAAATCCTTGCAGAATAAAATTTAGCAACATTTCTTAGTATCAGTGTCTGTTTATGCTTTGTCATTTGGGCTTCGCCCTCATTGCTCCCAAAAAGATAAACTTCTCCCTATTAAAATCCTCAACATAAATTTCTTAGTACCCAGTAAATTTCTCTGTTGAAAAACCTATTGACAACTAACAAGCAAGTTGATCTCGTTCTAATGGTTGACAGGTGAAGCAAATAGCTGACATCCACCACGTTCATCTTGTCAAGCTTATAGGTTATTATGAAGATAGCTATCAGCAATTACTTGTGCATGAATATCTCCCTAATGGAAATGTAGGGAATCACTTATATGGTACTTTGTCAGTCTATCTTTCTGCGTCAATATGTGTCTATGTTCAACCTGTATTTTTCTGCTCAAATTTAAGTTGTTATGCAGACAGTGAAGGTTTACCCATTGGAAGGTTAGACATGAGGCGAAGGTTATCTATTGCTTTGGGTGCTTCCAAAGGTAACTTTATCTTAATTATAAAGTTATTAACTACCCTTTTTCTTTTGATATTCAAAACACTGTTATTTTCAACACAACGTCAACTTCGTAACAGGACTGGAACATCTTCACAGTCTGGTTCCTCCTCTAATGCACACACGTTTCAGAACTAGAAATGTTCTTGTGGATGAAAATTTCACTGCCAAGGTTTCTGATTATGGATTCTGCAAATTGCGAACTGTTCACGCTGGCTCATCATCAAATATAGACTGCTTTCTTGACCCAGAGTATGCCCTTAAATCTTGTATGAAGAAATGTTCCTTTATTTTCCAGCTTCTCCTTATTGATTCAGTATATGGGCCTTGTTTCCAAAGGTTGAATTCATCACAGGATTTCTCAGAGAAGAGTGATGTATACAGTGTTGGGGTCTTCTTACTAGAGTTAATCAGTGGACGAGAAGCACATAGCAGAAACCTGTCAAACCCAGAAGAGAACCTGGTATTTCAGGTACTATGCATGCTTTCAAATGAATATATAAACATGTCAAGTATGAGATGCATTTCTGACATTGACTTTGGTTTTGAAGGCTAAAAATAGCAATGAGTTGGACAAATTTGTGGACGTAACGGTAAGAGCCCATGAAAAGCAAGCTGCAAGAAAGGTGATGGAGTTGGGGTTGGCTTGTTTAGGTGTGAGCTATACAAGACCATTAATGGGGCAAATTGTACAAGAGCTGGAGCGGATTCAAAGAGAACTTGGTCCTTTACATTCTTACAACAGTGAGGAGATTGGCGTGGTCACTCTTGGGAGTGATCTCTTCAAATGAAGTTAATGAATATGGTTATTGTAATTATGGTGGTGGGAGAAGGATATTCATTTGTAAAAACATTCTTGAAACTAAATAAATTATTGAATATTCTTAATTTGAGAAGAAAAAAATAAACTATACTTTAGTTTTTATCTCTCTTAATATTATATGGACTTTATCAGCAAAAAACATTTGGTTGTATACATTGTCCTTTTTTATTGTCAACTTAATATTTTCCTTTCGGTATGCTCCTATTCTTTAAAAAAGATAAATGCTGTATGTTTTTTTTTTGGTTCTAAAATGAAGGAATTAATGATATTTGAGTATGTTTATTATAAAAAATAATTTTTTCTATTAAATAAAAAATTAATTTATTGAGAACTTTTTTCTCACAAAATTAAAATTCACAATTAAATATAATGATATTATTTAATAATTTATTGATTGAATATAAAAAAATTAAAGTACATCAAAATACATTTAACAATCAAACCTTTTCACTTGTCAAAATTATTCAAATAAAAATAGAAGTAAAAAAAGTGTTAATTTTTTTATCAATAAATAACAATACAATATTAAAGAAAAAGTAAATATTTAATTACTTTCTAAATTATTATTATATTTAAATATAATAATTATTAAATGTACATCTATTTTTTTAGTCATTAAATTGAATAAAAATAATTATTTGATAGATACAGATCCAAACCTAAAAGCACTCTGAATTATCTAAACTGAAACAAAACGGCGTCGTAGAGAGGAAAGAAGGCTTGGAAGGATTCTTGGTCAAACTCATCTTCCTCACTCTGGCCCAACTCACACTCACAGTCACGGACATACATCTCTCGTCTCCTCGGCGACCAGCAGTACAGCACACAAAAGCTTAAACCCTTCCAAAATGCTACGTCGACGACTTGTCGTTGTGCTTTCCCTCACTACACTTCTCCTCCTCTCCTCGTTCTCTCTCACTTTATGCAAGACTGTCAAAAACGACGACGACGACGACGACGACGAAGATCTCAGCTTTCTCGAAGAAACTGATGACAGCTCCACTTCCCACCACGACCACCATTACTCAGATCCCGACCATTTCGACGATGATTACACTAACGACGATGGCTCCGAGGATTTCTCCGGCTTCGACGAGTCGGAGGCTTACAAAGAGCCCGATGTGGATGATAAAGACGTTGTTGTATTAAAGCAGAGGAATTTCAGCGATTTTGTGAAGAATAATCAGTTTGTAATGGTGGAATTCTATGCGCCCTGGTGTGGTCATTGCCAGGCTATGGCGCCAGAGTATGCTGCAGCCGCCACCGAGTTGAAGGATGTGAATGTGACTCTGGCGAAGGTGGATGCCACTGAGGAGAATGATTTAGCCCAGGAGTACGAAATTCAGGGATTCCCCACTATCTATTTCTTTGTCGACGGGGTTCACAAGCCTTATACTGGCCAGAGGACCAGGTAAGTCCGGTCAATTTGACTTCGGTTTAGCTTTTCTGTTTTTAGCATTGCCAGGTTTTTCTCTGTTTCATTGATGAGTGTTGTTCGGATTGGGAGGAAAGTGAGAATTTTGAAAATGAGCATGTCTTCATTTCATAGCCGAGGAATCGTGATAAGATGAAACTCCAATGCTACCATCTGCGCAATTGAATGAAAATATATCCACCCCCCCGACCCCCCAACACACACACCCAAAATTGTGTGTGTGTGTGTTTTTGTTATTTAATCTTGAGTACCTGTGCAAGTTGAAAGTGTTAGTCGTACGATTATATCACTAGAACTGACTTTATTATTACAATGCAGAGAGGCTATAGTGACCTGGATTAGGAAGAAGATAGGACCTGGTATATACAACATAACTACATTGGATGATGCTGAACACATATTGACCTCCGAAAGCAAAGTTGTTTTGGGCTTCCTCAACTCTTTAGTGGTAAGCATTCAGATTTCTTGGGTGGAGTTACATTTGTTCTCCGATCTTTTATTTTGGTGGTTTTGTTCCACATTTAAAATATGTCAACAACAGTCTGGTTGGTGCCATTAGGTCCAGTTATCAAAAGCATGTATTCTTGTAAGTAGAATTGCTTGCTTTCTTTGAATTGAAGGCCCATCTCAAGATGATTTCTTAATTTCATGATTAGATATTCATCACACTGTTGCATTGCATAATCAGTCAACGAATTTCTTTGTTTGAATGGAAAAAATTGATTAAATATGCCACTTGCAGTGCTTGATTCCTTCGATTAAATTGATGGGTTTGAGCCAAGCAGCTGGTAATAATTGAATTCTATCAAATTCTTGGTCGTCATGTCTCATTATCCTGTTAAAATATGCAGGGTCCTGAGAGTGAGGAGCTAGCTGCTGTTTCACGACTTGAGGATGATGTCAGTTTTTATCAAACTGTAAATCCTGATGTGGCAAAGCTTTTCCATATTGACTCCAATGTCAAACGCCCTGCTTTGGTTCTGCTCAAGAAAGAGGAGGAGAAATTGAACTATTTTGGTTTGTTTTCTTTCTTGTTCTTCTCTCTTTTGCCTGAAAATCTGGTATATTTTCAAGGAAACTTGATATATTTTCATCTTGTCTCTGCAGATGGCCAATTTGTAAAATCTGCAATAGCAGATTTTGTATCCTCCAACAAGCTTCCTTTGGTTACAACTTTTACAAGAGAAAATGCCCCATCAATTTTTGAGAATCCAATCAAGAAACAGGTAATTGGTGAATATATCTGTATCTTTTCATTTGCGAACGTAGGAAGAAGTATTCTTTGTTAATGAGGACATGTTGATCTTCTGACATTGTTATGTGTTTGAATCTATTTTTTAGCTGTTGCTGTTTGTGACTTCAATTGATTCAGAGAAGTTAATCCCAATATTTCATGAAGCGGCAAAATTCTTCAAGGGGAAGGTAATTTACTTGCAGGCGATCTTTTTAGTACTCTCTGTTAAAACACTCTTTCTCTGGCTAGCAATTTTCAATGACTGCTATTTCAGATAAAAGTACAAATAAAATAGAATCAGAACCTTCCGGTTCTTGTGGAGGACACTGCTGAGTGGGTCATGAAAGTAGATTGAGAGTAAGTATGGGGCAAATGAAAGTTTTCCAGGAGGGAATGAAATTAAGTTAATGATGCTAGATATAGTTCTCCAGCAGTATGCTACTCTATAACTAATAAGCCTGTTCTTATTTGTGAAATCATCGAGTTGAGTATATGATTTCTCCTGAGTGCTGACATCTGAAATATGCTGTTTCTCTATCTTTTAGCTGCATTTTTCTGATAATATCCTCAATTATGATTTAAAAAATAAAGAAAATAATAACTTACAATTCCCACACTTCAACTTATAAAAATAAACAAAAATTTCGATCATTTCTCCCAAATGTATTCTTGATTTTGGACACTGATTGAATTGTGATTTAAAATTTTCTATTGCAGCTGATCTTTGTACATGTGGAAATGGATGATGAAGATGTTGGAAAGCCTGTTTCAGATTTTTTTGGTATCAGTGGAAATGCTCCTAAAGTAATTTTTTCTCTCTCTGTATCCGGTTTCTTTAAATTTCATTTTAAGTGGACAAGTCATATGACATATTACATCCTCTGATTTGATTGGAAGTAAACTTAACCAGTGAAATTTTCAATATAGGTACTCGCGTACACAGGAAATGATGATGGAAAGAAATTTGTGTTGGATGGGGAGGTGACTGCTGAAAAGATTAAGGTACTATTTTTCTCTCTGTTCCTCTCTTCACCCCGCCCCTGCCGACAGCTTTTGTCTGACATTCTGCAACATAGTATGAAATATGTGAATGCTCCCTTCTATGTTTTATTGTGCTGTGGAAGCAAGATTTTAGCTAAAAATATTGGGTCTTTATTTCATCTCAGGCATTTGGGGATGATTTCCTTGAAGACAAGCTAAAACCTTTCTTCAAGTCAGATCCAATTCCGGAAAATGTAAGTTAGATTCTGTCCCAGCCATCAAATATGTTCTACGGGCCCTTTATTAAACATGTTTCTTAACTTCTTTTTTTTGGGTAAGTTAACACATTTCTTAACTTTATGACAGAATGATGGTGATGTGAAAATAGTGGTTGGGGATAACTTTGACGAGATTGTTTTGGATGAGTCTAAGGATGTTCTCCTTGAGGTACAGTTAGTCACCAAGTTATATTTGCTTCTACACCTTGTTCATGTTAATTTAATAGTTGTTAGAATACTAGATTTATGCACCCTGGTGTGGCCATTGCCAAGCTCTGGAACCAACCTACAACAAGCTTGCAAAACATCTGCGTGGCATTGAGTCTCTTGTAATAGCCAAGATGGATGGAACCACAAATGAACATCCCCGGGCAAAGGTAAACCCAAATTTTTAGATGTTGCTAACTTATGGTGCTTTTATCAATTGAAATGTCATTGGTGGTTCAACTTATGCCAAGTTTTTCTTTACCCCCAGATGGGCATCGAAGTGCCCGTGTTTTTCATAAATGCATGATCTATACTGAGTCATAATAAGATTTGAGAATTTACTAATCGATGTTTATTTTATATTCACTCTGCAGTCTGATGGATATCCAACTATTCTCTTCTTCCCAGCAGGAAAGAAGAGTTTTGACCCTGTGAGTGAATATTAAACATTATACATATTTTCTCTATTCAGCTACGTTAGATCTTCATATGCTTTATCATTAGATTATCACCATATATATCCGGTTCATTGGTGTGCACAGATTACTGTTGATACAGATCGTACAGTGGTAGCCTTCTATAAGTTCCTCAAGAAACATGCATCAATCCCATTCAAGCTCCAGAAACCAACCTCAACTCCAAAATCCGGGGGTTCTGATGATGCCAAGGAGAGTCAGAGTAGCAGTAGCGACTTGAAGGATGAATTGTGAGGATTTAAATTATATTCTATCTATAAAGGGATAGATTCAAACAGATGGTGACTCTCTACTGGGAGAAAAACCAATTCAATTTATCCTCTCCTGGCAAATAAAAAGGTTTATAAAAAAGGCTGGCGTCGTGGAGTTGGAGAAATGAGAAGAGAGGCGACATATGTAACAGCTTCATATTTCTAATATCTTGCGCAGATTTAGAATTCTGGGTGAGTCTTTTAATAATGATTGTCCCTAAATTTTGATATATATTTTTATTTCTGTCTTAAAAGTTTCTTTTCTATTTTCAGTTTCACACTTAAACCCTCAATTTAATATCAATTTTGTTCTATGATTAAGCTTAACGTTGTTGATCAAATATTATTCAACACAAAGTACATATATAAAGTAAAATATTATGTTTTGATTATTTGTATTAAATAATGAATTTTTCTATAGGGTCATTAACTATTTTTTTTATTGAGCTGATGGATATATTCTTAAAATAATAAAATTTTATGAGAATTTTTAAGAGGTCACTTAATCTCTTGCACGTATACTCAATTGTCAAATTCGTATTGACATATCATGAAATATTAGCCTATACTTTATTTTTAACACATGAAAGTATATAAATTTAAATTTGATTTTTTTAAAAAATTAACTACGTTTTATTACTTTACATACAATTTATTATTTTAACTTTAAAAATGGCTCTAAAGATTACATGGAACTTACTAAATAAAAGACCTTCATTGAAAAGATAAAAAAAAAAAAAACAAGGGATTAAAAATATAATTAGGTCAAAAAAATATTTTGGGGTTTGAATTGGAAGGTACGCTATTTTTCTACTAAACTCCAATGAATCAGGATTTGTGATCCGGGCAGTAATAGCAATTGCCCCATATCTTGAAATATTTTTTCTTTCTGTTTTTATCGCGTTAGAGGTTCATGATTGTCTCAATAAGATGCGGTGTAAGTGCCAGCGAATCCCCATTCAATGAATCGTGATTGGACCGTCAGTTGTGGGCTTGAGCCACTGAAGACCATGTCACCATGTGGCTGCATGTGAAAAGGCTTATGCCTTGGGAGTTAGGACGGCTTAAGAGAGTCGTGAACTTGTTACTTTACATGGGAACCCCCAAGAGAGGCATTTACCCAAGCAGCCATGAAGAAGCATATACAATAATACAAATATTTTATTATTTCATGTCTTTACGTGCATAGTAGATATAGATACAAACAAAAAGATAGAGACTAGAGAGCCTAGCCTACACAACAATTGTACCGGGTCGGGTATAATTACTCCATTTTGTGTAATTAGTATGTGCAATTACAATTGCGTAATGCGTAGCATATATAAAAATTAATTAATGACGTGGAGTAATTGAAACCGCATATTATAACTACATGTCGTGTAGTGACTGTATTGGATTTAGATCCCTCCATAACTCTCTCTTTTCTCAGTTTATTTATTCTACTGTGTACAATAATTTTTAAAAAGTATGAATTGAATGGCATGAAAGAGCCAAAACCATAAATGGTAATCTAAGTTTAGAACATGACAGCTACATTGACCCAAGAGAATAAGTTTTTTATATTTTAAAAAAATTAAATATAATATGGCATTGTTCTAGTATTTCTAAAAGACACTAAAAGAATAAATTAATTCAATTAAAAATGTAAAAGTGAAGTTTCTTTTTTGTAGCGAAAGAAAGGGAATTTAAACATCAAATCAAGATCACATTTCCTTCCCCAATCAACAACGTGACCTCTCCTTTTCTTATTTATGCTTCAAACTTGAAACACCTTCAATTCACTCATTTTCCATCCTTCTTTCATTCACATTTCACGTGCACTTCCCTCCCTCCCTCACATTTCTAATAATCGCCGCTTTCCTACGTGTCAACATCTCAGTGGTTTCCCGTCTTAGCGTAACCTTCAATCTAGAACCTCCCATAAATCCTCGTATCCATTCCCGGAGGTCCTCCGCTCATTAACCGCCTTCTCCTTCCCGCTTTAACCCTCAAAATCAGATCTACTTTCATCTTCTTTCTTCGCTCCAATTCCAGTTCAGATCCACATTGTTTTCTTGATTCCCGATAACTCCTTTCAATCTTCACTTTCTTATAGGTCACATTTTCTTTTGCAATGGCGGATTCTGTGAATTTCTCGTTTCTTCTATTCTTTCTGCTTTCATTGTTAGTTCACATCACTGTCTCCGCGGATCCACCACAGATCTTGTCCAGCCCATCGCTGCATTCCCCCACCGTCTCGCCGTCTGTCTCGCCGTCTCCTGTGGCTCCGACTCCGGCTCCGGCTCCTTTCCTCCACGCTCCTCACCCTGCTCCCGCGAGTTCAGCCCTGGGCTCATCTCCTCCCGCGCCTTCTCCAACCAATCCTAGTCCTGCTTCCTCTCCATCTCCATCTCCAGGCAGTTCTCCATCCCCGGCGCCAGCTGATGGTAGTACAGTTAGTCACACCGGTGTGAGCGATACCGAAGCTAAAGCGGACGGTTCATCTGGAGGAACGAGTGCGGGCAAGAAGGCCGGGATAGCGGTTGGAGTGATCGTGGCGGCTGGTGTGGTTGTATTGGCAGTTTTGGTTTACAAGAAGCGCCGACAGAATATTCAGCGCTCTCAGTACGGATACGCAGCGAGGAGAGAAATTCTGTAGGATGCTTTATGCGTTTTGATCTCTTTGCTTTGGCCACAGGTTATATACTCTTCCATATTGTTACCATATTACTGTAGGTTTTTCCTTTTCTTTTTCATGTTTTATTCATCATATTGGCCCGTCCTGATAGTGATTCAGTTTGATTCTAGATTCTTTACATTGGTGATTTGTAATGATTGAAACAGATTTTTCAGATTTCAAACTATTATTTTGTAATTTCTTCCGTTGTTACTAGTTGTAATAAATCTTGTGAAATATGTTACTGTTGATTACAATTCTTAGATGGTTTGCAATCGTTGTGTATTTATATCCCTTGTTATAGGAAAACTCCAACATTGAATTAATTTATATAGCCTGATTTGATTTGAATGACATGGTATATGAAATCAACCCAAATTACCTGATACATAATCATAATTTTCTCAGATTTAAGAAAACCGGCAGCGGGAAGAGTTAATGTTGGGGAATTCGGTAACGGGGTGGCCAATTCGGGGCCCTGCAGCTGCAGGGTAATGAGTGTGGCAGTTGTAGCTAGAAAAAACCTTAATATACTTGTTAGTTACATTTGTTCAGCTTGAAAAATTCCCCATGTATAAAAAACAAAATTACTTAAAAACGGAAAGCGGATTCAACAGGGTAACTCAGGTTTCTGCCTTTGATTTTGTCATTTTCTAAAGAAACTCTACGTCTTAAAATTTGAAAAAATCTTGAACTTTTACGATCAAGTCTAATTGATTCAATTAAACTAAGAGAAAAAATAAATTTTTTTGGAAGCAATGTAAAGGGATTTGTACCAAGTAAGAAACTTCCTTTTCCTATAGGTGCAGAAGATATACATAAATTTTACTGTTCTAGTAGTTAAGTTTTTTTTTTCCCTTCATTATTTTTGCCTCTAGATGTTTGCATAGACACAATTGTTAAAAATTTACTAGCGTTCAACTTAAAATATTCGAAGCTCATTACGAAGAGTATTTGAAGTAAGCGATGTAATTCAATTTTCCATGGACATGTCATAGGTGATAGGACCCCAAAAGTGACACTAAACAGAACAAGGTGTATGGATATCCAAAGCAAATGAATGTTCCAATATGGCAATACAAAGGCGTTTTCTGAATTATGTAAATGTATTATAATTTATAAATTATAATTTTATATATTTTAAGGGTATATGATTCGCACTATTACAAGAAATCCTGTATCATTATTGATGGCGAGCACTATAGACTATAGTGTGGTCTGTATGTCTATAATGCAGGGTTCCCAGCTTAATTGCTATTCAACTCTAATTGGGGAGGGGGAATAAAAGGAAACTTCTCATTTTACTTCTCCCAAGTCGCTACTATGTTTAACTCTCAGCTTACATATACAGCAGGAACAGACACTTATCAAGCTCATTGACCAATCAGAATTGTCGACTCTAGTACTTTTACTCCTCTGCAGGAGGGTCCACCCAACGCCCATGCTCCTTTATTAGGTCGATCAATGCATCGGTTGCATGCTCCATTGCAATTCCACGCTTCACCACAGTCTGTAATAAGGATAAACTTAATGTCAAAAATCATTTAGTATGGAAAGTTGAGAGAAGAGTTGTGATCATGGTGTGTTGGAACAGAAACAAGTTGGTTTTTCAGGTTGTTATGCTTTAGTAATGCCGCATAACACCGGTAGCAACCAAATTTTCTATTCATGCCAGAAATGTAAGAGACCTGTGATCAATTTATGAAGTTCAATATATACAAAAGACCATGTTACCTTTCCAACATAAAGGTCAATCTTTCCAGGAACACCTCCAACATACCCAAAGTCTGCATCGGCCATCTCTCCCGGTCCATTTACAATGCAACCCATAATTGCAATCTGATGATGGAGAAAACAAATTACACAAAGAAATAGTAATTTGATTACTTATCTTCCCAATTATTATATGTGGGAGAGACTGTTTCTTATCTAGTGCAGAAGCAATTTACAAAGCATAGTGCATGGTTACAAATGATCCAAATAGCAGTTTTTGCCAGTAAGTTGAGTCTACTCTCATACTGTATGATTCATATTCTCACAGAGCAGAGGATTAAGTGATTACCGAAACACCAGGCAAGTGTGATGTTTTCTCCCGAATTTCTGCGCTTACTTCTTGGAGATCAAACAAAGTTCTGCCACAGGATGGGCATGACACATACTCCTGCAACAGAAGTTAGGCATATAGTTAAAGATCAAGACAATTGGTTCTTTAATCCAAACTAGATTTTGTCCATGATTAAATACATACTGTCTTTGTATTTCTCATTCTGCAACCTTGCAGCAGGTTAAAAGATGTATTTCTAAGAAAATCAAAATCCTTGTCTGGGGCTTCTAAAAGAAGCCCATCTCCAAGCCCATCAACCAGAAGGGCTCCAGCATTGGTACCAGCACCGATCACCAAGTCATCCCTGTGAGCGGAACGGATTAGGTTTCACCAGGACTACATATTTTCTGCATCTTAACTTGCAAAAACCTTAAGATAAAAATACCTGTGAACGCCATTAGGAAATTGAATGTGGTGAATGACTGGGAAGTTCAGAGAATTGTCTGCTAGGTACTCAAATAGCCTGATGTCAATATAGAATATAAGATATCAGGATTAGAAGTATTCTGTAGGCTAGTAACAATTAATTTTGTAGAATAAGCATATAAAAAGCAAAATAGAATTACATAAAGTAGCAATATAAACGAACTGCCACCTAGAATGCCAGTTTGGATCTTTCAGTATGTCATCTAAGGAAAATGAACCCTTGGTCATTCCCCAAACCAAGGAGTAAAATTTAGCATTTTTGCTTGTGTGCAATCTCATGATAGCCGGACACCCTTTATTTTCTTTACATATATTGATTTCCTTTGTATTAGAAAAGGATTTTCAGCCAATAAGGCCATGTCAGGGACAAAAAGTCATATTTAATCTGTATAACTGAATCCTGTTTATTTGCAGCTCCGATCAGTGTAAATTTTTCATTCATCAGTTATGATTGAGTATTTAGAATCTAACATTTAAGTTCTGCAAGCAAGGCCCAAAAGAGACCCTAATTGTGTTGATCTTGCCAGATTGCTGCAACTAAATTAATCATGAGTAATATTCTCACCTCCTTGCTGCATGCACCCTGCTAACTTTGCCTTCAGTATAAGGTAGGTCATGGAGAAGCATAGTAGCATCAATGCCTTTGAGGATTTCCAGTTCTTCATAAGACTCATCACCACGTACCGACACAACCAAGCGCGTGCCTAAGAGGTAATCAATTGACTAAAACTATCAGACATAAACTTTGAACTAGGTGGGGACAAGATTTATGAGTAAATTTCACGTTTAATAAAATTACATGGACCTCCCTCATTTTTAATTTGAACTTAATATAAATTTCCCCTATCTTATGTTAAAATTCAAAATAAGGGAGGCGTATCTAGTTTTCAAAACAAGAAAGGTCCATGTATTTTAGGGAGGTCTACGTAATTTAGTTAAAACTAAATATAATATCAATTAATAAAATAAATAAATAAAACTTAGGCAGAGTGGCACCTTGTGGCAAAAGCTTGTAAGCACCAGTAGATAGTTCCTTGAGGTTCACCAGAACCATGGCATTCGGTAATGACTTTGTTAGCTGCTCTGACAGAGGCGTTATAACCCCCATACTTATATCTATCAGCCTTTTGAGAGCAAGCCTCTGATCAAATGCCATAACAGGGGAAAAGGAAAAAGAAATATCATTCCAACTTTCACAAAAAACTGACAATGCAGTAAATATTTTGAAAGACAATGATGCAGAATTAATGTTTCTATTAGAGTCAATGTTACTCATGTTGTTAAAGCAAAGAATCGTACGGCATTATTGTCATCTACTGGAGGAAGTTCCCTCAATAAGATTGAATCTACTGTGGCCAGATCCTAAAAATATAGAGCCAAATTTGTCAATAACTTATGTAACTCCACAAGAGTTAACATAACATATATTTTCATCCAAAAAAACAGAGTAAGAAAAACCTTAAATGGCATGCCAACAATGAGTTTGGCTGCAAGGGACTTGTAGAGGAGCTCTGGCATCTGCAAAAACCAAGAAAAGAGAGAGAATGAAAGTGAGATGCACACAAACAGAGAGAGACAAGCAGCCAAACATACAGAAGAGAGAACAAATGAAGTGTAATCCAAATTTTACCTTCAACTGATCTAATGAGACTGACATAAGAACAGAACCATCCCGGTGCAGCGCACCCCTGTAATCCACCTCCTCACCCTGTATTAAGATGAAGATTTAATTATCTGTTGTAAATATATGGGAGTGTAGTAAGAAAGAACAATGTAGAAACAATTTCACACAGCTTATAACCTAACCTCTTTTTGCACTGGCAATTGACCAGATCGGCGCTGAAAGTCAAAATAATGCCTGTGCTTTTCTTCAAAAGGTGCCTGATGGAAGTAGTGTCATGAAGAGTAAGTCCATTAGCTTTTCAGACCGTCAAAATTTACGTTACTTAGGCATGTTGAACAGAAGCATTATTTTGAATCATACCACCCCAAGCTGGAGTTCAGCAGCTCTCATACCAAGGTTGGCCAACCTTCTGCAAGGATCTATCTCCTCCTCTGGTGGTTCTGTAAGAGAAACCCTAATTGTATCACCCAATCCATCCTGCAGATACAAGAAGGCTTGTGAATGACATGGCTTCATCCATATGGTGCTCCTGAGAATGTCAATCTATAAAGAAAAATGCTCGATAGAAGTGCAGGATCTCTAATGCAAGTATGTTTTGCAGCTCACAATAATGTTAATGGTCCCACACATTCACTTTTCAGAAAATAGCTCTAACCTTACAGAGGTTTCATGAACAGCATATTATCAATATACACTGTAATGCATGCTAAACAACAAGGAGGAGGCAATAGAACATCACCACATATGGCTAGATAAATATCCATTTAATATGTAATTACTCATATGCATACCTGAAGAAGAGTTCCAATGCCAATTGCAGACTTCATCCGCCCATCCTCACCTTCCCCAGCTTCAGTAACTCCCAAGTGTAATGGATAATCCCAGCCTTGAACGTACATTTCAGCTACAAGTAAACGGTATGCCTCGACCATGACAACTGGGTTGCTTGCTTTCATAGAAAAGACAAAATTGTGGAAGTCCAGCTTCCGGCATATCCTTGCAAATTCAAAAGCAGATTCAACCTGTCCAATGAATGTTTAGTAAGAAGGATGATTTTGTATCTAGGGGAAACATACGAATGTACAATGTGTCGCAGAATGAGAGAGGAAATAACTGCTCACCATTCCCCTAGGAGAATCTCCATAGTAGCTCATTATACGATCAGAAAGACTGCCATGGTTAGTCCCAATGCGCATGGCTCTCCCATATTTCTTGCATTTCTCAACCAATGGTATGAAAACCTGGCATTTAAAGCTTATAATTGGTCAATAAGTGCATAGTTTGTTTGTGGCGTAAATAATTCAAACTGGATTTTGGACCACAAGATTCAATGTTCAAAAGAAGATAACAAGCTTTCTGAGCGTCAGAGGAAAAGACATATACATGGACAAAAGCATAGCTTTTGACACTGTTATTCTAAAAGTGTTGCTAATTCACTGCTCAGTAGGATACTCTTTTGTTTGGACATTTGGTCAACTTGGGCCAAACGTTAAAACATTCAAAAATTATTTCTATGGAAAACGAACAAAGGATAGGGAAAGATTCTTGTAAACAGAATGATGCAACATCCTACATCCATTTCTGGAATATTCCTTTTCAATTTTACTAAGCACCAATTATGCAATGCATACATTTGTTCATGTTAATTTTACAAAAGTTTGAGAAAGAAAATAACAAAAGAGTGGTTTTACCAGTTCAATATGCTCAAGTTCTTTCTGATAGTCTTCTTCTGTGTACTCAAGTTTCTCAAATTGAGCCCGTCTATCAGCTACAGGAGACCACCAACTCGGATTCAGAATACAAGTCAATGCTTTAAAAGCAAAGGAAACAAAACAAGACAGTGAATGAAGAAATGCACACCAAAATTTCCAGGGTTGACACGAATCTTATCAAAGCATTCAGCAACACGCAAAGCGACAGAAGGGGCAAAATGAATATCAGCCACCAAAGGTATGTTATAGCTGGACATAGGTAAGTAAGGACACATTTAAACACCTATATAATATGGGCTTACTGAATCAACCAATATCCAATATAGCTAACAGTATTTCATACTTACTTTTTCTGCACTAGGGAGTTTTTAATCTCAAAACATGCATCTGCTTCTTTCTTCCCTTGAACTGTTATTCGTACAATATCGGCTCCTCTGTCTGCTATTTTCATCACCTAACAACAGATAGAAGATAAGATGATAAATAAACAAAACTATATATATAGAGTTATATAAAACCTTGTGTTACAAACTTAAAGCAGAAGAGCAGTTGTATAACCTGTTCAACTGTTGCAGCAACATCCTTAGTGTCAGTTGTAGTCATTGTCTGAATTCTTATAGGATGCTGACTACCAACGGCCACGTTACCTACCATCACTGTACTCGTTTTCCTCCTGACAGTTTTGTGTATCGATTCACAATACTTTTGCCTAGGAACTACATTCAAATTATTACCGATGCATCAGGTGAAACCAAAATAACCACCATAAAGAAACACCTCAATAGTAATTAAAGATGTCGACTGGCTTAGGAATGAAAAATGATGGATAAAAAAAAAAAAAAAAAAAGCAGAAAAGTTCATTTAACTGAAGTCTATGAAACAACATAGCGATCGGTTTGCAGCTGTCACTCTACAGTTTTTTCAGAAGACATCAGCCCTGAAGAGTCACTCACCAACATTTGGGTAGATTACTTAAAGACGTATTTATTCACTCCATATAAATGAATCAGTAACAAAATTGAAAAACAAAACATTCAGGCTTTTGTTATAACTTATAACCACATTTCCTGAGCAACTGCAAGGGAAGGTAATAGAAGCATAGAAAAAATTATCTTCAACCATTCCCGTTCAAACAAATTATTAGATGAAGGGCAAACACGAGAAAATTATCACGGATATTATACCTAAAAGAGGGCTTCCTTCTGATGCGGATTGAAGTTCAGCAACATCCTGGCCAGAAGTTGAGTTCCTTATCAACGAAACCTTTCGCCTTCCTGATTTTATTATCTTCATATCGGAAACTCTCACAAAGTCAAAACTTTTTGCAAATCCCAAACTCGAATCTCTATTCTTGAGATTACAAAACGAAGCTGGCACAGCTCCCGTAGCCATTTTTCAAGCGCAACACCTGACCTTAACCACACAGATTGGAATCCAAATCAATTAATTGGTAACAGCAATCACAAGTTGAAACACTCACAACCCGTTTGGTTGCTAAGAAAAATATGCTGTCAATTAGGAACATAAAAACCAAGGCACCTTCTTCCAGAGAAAATCCCGTTTCCCATTTACACCACAACAAAAAATAAATAAAGAATAAATACTGAAACAACAACTACTTAAAAACTCAACAATTATCACTTGGTTATAGCATAGAACTTCAAAATCAACTCCCTACTCATATGGTTTAACTTTCCTGTACAAGTAATAGTTAACCTTGTCCAGCTTGTTTGGTAAAGTTCAACGTCAAATGCCAGCAATATATTAAAAAAGACTGGGAGAAAGCATCAGTTAACAACCTTTCTACCTAAAAATCCAAAGAATTGCACGGATGAGGCTTCACCAAGTGCTCTCAAACCGAAATTGAAGAAAGAAAAAAAACAAAAGAGGAACATAGGGTGTTCAAAAGCGCTTCTGAACAGTGATAGTGAGTTCAATTAAGTTCGTGTGTGCGCTTTACCTGGATTTGGGGCTCAAGGTGTTGGTTTGATGAGAGCGATGATTGAGAATGAAAGGGAAGGATCTGGAGTGAGGAAGAAATGGTGGTGGGCGAAGACTCACAGGGCTCTGATAGTAACCATTTTCGGAAAAATCAATCCTTACTATAAGCGAAAGGAACGGAAGGTTGAAGACGACAACAACGTGGATCTCACCATATTAACCAATATTATCCTTAGCCGGTCGCCATACGAGAATTCAGTTTTGGACAGGTGGCATAAGTTTTTATGCTATGGGTCCTCGAGTTTTCATTATTTCCTTTTCTAGCCACCTATTTTTTTTATACCTAACCTTAATTATTTTACAATTATAGGCAAGTATAAATTTTGTATATGACTCAAATGTAAACAAATCACAGAGAATTATTTTAAATATATTCTGAAAATATTTTTTTATATAAATCTTTTGTTTTATTTTAAATTGTTTTATATAACTATCTCGTACCTTTTAAGTCAAGTTTCTTTATATTTTCTTAAGTATTTTTTTCTTAATTTATCAATTAAATTAGACTTTGAGTCTCTAAAAATATTATAAAAAAATTAAACAGATTCATTTAAATTTAATTTAAATAACATAATTTGTGAAGTAAATGGAGAAAAATACTAACATGACAATCAATTTTCTCATAGACTAAGCAATTTTATGTGTTTTTGAATCTAATTAAAATAAATAAATTGAAAACCTCAAAGTTTGATTTAGAATAGTTTATAATTTAAATGTTCTTATAAAAATACCAAAAAAATATTTGATTTGAAGTCTGGTTTAAAAATGTTAAGTAAAGCAAGTATAATTTAAAATCAATTAACATTTATATGAAATTATTTTTAAATTAAACAATATAATTTTGTATCAAATTACAAAATATTTCCATAATTTTTCTAAGAAGTATGTAAAATATTATCTACGAGAGCCAAGGATGCAAAATGTTGCAATGTTAGTTATCCATTTCAAACCTCATCATTGATTTATCACTATTTAATTTTATTGAAAAACATTACAAAAGATATAAATGTTGATAATTTCTTATCAAAACTATTCATTCTCTAAACTCAAAAAGAAAATAAAAAACATAACCATGAAATGAGGTTGGGGAATGAACATGACTGAAAATAGAAATAAGCGGTTTGAAAGGACTAAAATGCAAAGCGTAGAGAAAACACACGCCACCAACCAGTTCACGTGAGAGAGGCTGCGAATTGAGAAAAAAAGAAATTTTATATTAAAGAGTCAATGGAGTTTGTAGTAAAAAATTGGTAACTTGTAGGAATCTACGGAAGACTCGTATTCAGATATTCATTATTCAGCAGCCGCCCGCTCCAGATTCAAACCTTACCATACCACTTCATTACATTTCTTCCCACTGCTATTATAATATTTTATTAAATTGTTTTTCAGTATTTCAAAAAAAGTTTAAATAATATATTTAAAATATATTTTTTTAAATATAGTGTTTTTAAAGGTAAAAAAATTATTTTTAAAGTATATTATATATAAGTGTTCAATGGGACACCAATTTCTAGCATGATGTCTTAAATTCTTATTTAGTGCTTGTTATTGTTTTTTTTTTTATAAAAAAATAGTTCTTCAATTTACTTATAATTAGATAATCAATTTTTATAATAAAATAACTATATTTTATAGAAGATAAAAAAATAAAAAATAAAAACATATACCAAACAAAAATTTAGTACTCATAAAGTGAATAAATACAATCTTACGATAATATTACTATAAAATGATTGTCGTTTAGATCACATCACACAGTATTTTGACTAGATTAAAGCATAATTGTATAATATTAAAATGAATTTTTTTTTTCATAAAGTTTTATGTAAAAAATTAGTACCAGCACATACAAATAATTATTTTTCTCATTTTTACTTCCGTACCTACCAAAAAAAAAACAATTAATTTCACGTGCAAGAAACTTGTTGGGCAAAATGACTTGTCTTGGGCATAATTGAGGTTGGCACGAGATTCACGACCAATATTATTCAACAAATAAAAATGAAACAAACTTCTTAAACACTATTATTATTAAAAATTTAACACATTTTACTAGAAAAATAACTTTAAAAAATTAGTAAAATCGAAACACATTTAGAACTAATGCAATTCAACAAATCAGTAATCTATATATATATATATATAGTCCACAGTCAAAGATCTGACTTCTAAGCCCCCAACATTTGACTTAGACCTTATCACTTGGTTTTTTAATCTGATCAATCTTTAAACAAGACAAACCCAATTCTCCATTTGATAGCGGCCGGGATTGGAAATCAGACAAAAACACTTTTCTAATCCCTTTTCACAGTAAAAGCAATTTCCTCGTGCACAAATTTCAACATCTAAGTTTAGTTTAGTAATAGTTTCCACGAAAGTATGTTCATTTATCACATAAATCCGCTGGGACCTTATCAAGACAATAGTTGATGCAAATAAGTAGGCCTAGTTATAATTTCTCATATGCCCAAGCCAAAGAATTGTCTTGAAAATAAATCATTAGGTCTACATCCTGGTACTGCTCAATAATCACTGCTCTTTTAAGTGGTGATTGATTCAACTAGAGAATGCTTCTCCAAGATGGCAACTGTCTCTTCCTTTGCACTGCAAACAGAAGAAGAACAAGAAGACAGTTAATGCAGACTGAAACATATGCTCATATTTGTTTATATCAAAACAAAAAGCAATATAACTAATTGTCTTAATCTGGATTTTCTCAGAACGAATGACCTCAGCTGATACCAAAACCTGTAGTTTTGAGGCATTCCTAATTAGTTCACTACATTATGTAAAATTAAAAGCCTCAAAATATCAATAATCATGTTTCCTATGCATTTTGCACAGAGCCCCCATTGACCAGAAGAGGGGGAAAAGAAATTCTTCCTAGCTAGAAATGAATCTAGATTTATCCATATTTATAATCCCATCCTGAAATATTTGAATACAAAAATCCCACCATTTCTATCCTAAATTTGACAGCAAAAATATTCGTCTTCAGTATTCTGACATAGCACAGCCCATTCTAAAATGAATAATATGATGCTTATAAAAAATGCCACAAGAAAAGAATCAGCTCAATTGGATCTACCTTCCAGGTCTAAGTATCTTGTACTTGTTTGGTGCAGTGAGGTCCACAACTGTTGAACCTGCCCGACCTGATGGAAGCGAACCACCATCATAGACATAAGCACAATGTCCCCAGAGGTCCTCAAAATCCTTGATGCAAACACTACTTGACTGTCCACTTAGGTTTGCACTGGTAAGGGCCAGGGCAGTTCCTGAACCACGGGCAGTAGCCCTGATGAAATTGCAGTCAGGGACTCTAACTCCTATGCTATCAAATCCTGGGTTCAAAGATCGTTCAAGAATGCTTGACTCTCCTGTAAAATATCCAGGTATACTATAAGACAATACATAGGATCTAGACAATAGAATAAGATAAAACTTATGGTTGCTTCAAATCAATTGTTTGAACTGATCTATTTAAACTAACGTTGTAGAACATTCTGAATATCATTTTCTTTTTCTAATATATGTGTTTTCCAACTTGACATATGACTTACAAACCTCGTTTTAGAACAACTGTAACAGGCCCTGGAAGAAGGGAATTAAGCAGGCCACAAGGCAAATGGTCAGTGACTGCAAAACGCTCTATGTCTGATACATCTCCAATACAGATAGCCAGGGGGCTCGTATGTTTACGTCCTTTAATCTCATAAATCCTGTTAACTGCTTCCAACGAGCTGCAAGTAAAAGGTAACAATTAGTTACTAATAATTCAAAATTGTTTTGTATGAAAAGAATTGAGGTTGGCCCAAATATGTAGAAACCGTGAAATGCAGATGATTTTTTTTCAGAAAAAAACATATTGATCAAAATACTCAAAATATTTTAAAAGGCAATCAGAAGGGTGGATATCATGTGGAGCCAACGTCTATTGTGCCTGATATCTAAGTAGGAAATTGATATAGCATTTTCTTGTCATGGAAATTATATAACATAAAGCAATTACTTAGCCACTTCCTTTAATGGAGCACTGCAATATCCTTCAAGAAGAGTGTTTCATAAGGTACAACAGAGGAAAAGTCTATCACTTCTGTTTTTTCTTCGCTATTGGT
>JASKGM010000009.1:6264631-6289895 GCA_034509205.1 Ceratonia siliqua
GGAATGGAGTGTTTAAAGGAGAATAAAAGTGTAGTGACGTACACTCAAACTTAGAGCAAATGAATAGGTATTAAGCAAAAGGTTGACCAATTTGCGCAGTTAAGAAACTTGGTCCATGAGTCGACCTTTAGTTCAATGAACTTCAGCATTCAAAGCTACCTCGGGTTTCAAAATCGTTCCCTTTGACTGACCACCAGAACATGCAGGACCTCATCATAAACTCTGTTTCCACCCATGTAATCCCATTCTCCATTTGAAGCCTAGATATCCAAATTCTTCATTTTCTACAGGTAACATGACAAACAATGGGTAAAGCAAACTGACGAGAAAGAACAAAATAATGACTGATACAAGGGGAGCGGGTGTTGAGAGATAACGAGGTTGGTTTTCTCTCCGTTGAGCGCAGATAACGCTACGAGGATTGATTCAGACGATAGCGTGGCATAGCTACCCTTCTCTTAACTTCGTTTTTCGCGGGTAGTTACTCCATCTTTTCCTCCCATCGTCCCCGATCTTTACCATTTTTTCATTCTTCCTTTCGCTTCCTCGTTCTTCGCCACTCGTCCTCATTTCCCTGTCATAATTAGTAGTCATAAAACTTTTTTTTTGTCACTGTCGTAAATAATGAAACAAAACGACCTAAGGTTCTGATTTAGATATTATTCAATATTACTAGTTGCCAGATTTATTATTTATACACCTTCCTTGTTTATCTAACTTCAGCCTATTTGTTGCCAACTTTAGAAAAGGAAGGATGGTGCCACTATTATTCTACAATTGCAGTGGTACATATGCCAAATAAAACCATGGGCCTGAAGATAATTCAACATGAAGTTTATCCAAGGTTTATTGACTAGAGCAGCTCATTATCTGTGGATTTAACAGGAAAACCAGATAAAATAAGATTGTGTTGCAGTGGGGTGCTTGATAAATTCAATGATGGATAAAGGGAAAACAGACGATGCCCTTTTTCACAGAACATGGGCGAACAGAGAAACAGAACACCAGAGGCGTTAATTAGTCATGAACTTATTTGTTCTCTACTAATGTCTTGAAGCTTCATGTTAAACCTTGGAAGAGAAATGTTCCATTAGTTGACATGAAGCTACTAATGTCTCTGTTCACATACAAACATCTTGCCCCTATCCCGGGGATGTGAGACTGCCAAGGCCGATAAAATCCTAACAATCCAGCACCCATGTTGATGGCGGTGACTTCGCGGATCCTGCATCTGATAGCAGCCCTGCCGCCACACAACTGACGTGATTATGAAGCAAACGATTCTTATACCATTTTACAATCACCTTTTCAAAAGTTAGCTGTTGAGGAAACAATGGGGAAGATGTTATAAACCCAGAACATTCTCCTATCCCTGGCTATGTTTGAGTAACGAGGTCAATGGCATCGTAACATTGGATCACTCTATCCGCCCTCAATTACCTCTCCTTTAACCGTTAACAAAACTAATCAATTTGCAAGAACTAAATGGGATTGGGGTAAAATAATTTTTCTTTTTCTCTTTTTTGGATCATAACACCTCCCACCAGCAATTCTCCGCATTCTTACTAATGTAAACAATAAGTTAATCACAGCAAAGGTCAATTGTCATTTTGTTTCTTTAAATATGAAGAACTCTGAAAAGTAGTACAACCTTCTACACCAGTTTCAGCATAAAAGCTTGGAAATGTGAAGATGAAAAAGACATAGCAGGAAGACATAGCAGTTGACGCTACCATTAGACAATTTTCAGCAAAAAATCAAAATGATCAAATCAATTAAAACAAAATTGAATGCCATAGATCGATTTTCATAGAGCAGTCAAAACTTCCTTCCTTCAACGGTAATAGTAATAGGATCCAACCATTCCAACATTAGCCAAATGGACAGCAAGATAGTAGGAAAATTTACAAAGAAAAGAAGAAAACGCAGCTTTCGATGACCGAGTCGGGAACCGAAAATTATGCTTCGGGAACGGATCAGAGCTCCAAACCCAAAGGATCCGAGGTCACGTTGTCAGATTTGCAATCAAGAAATCAAACCCCACCGCTAGATCGGCGGTAGAGCTTGCCAAACACGTGGAGAGCCGTGACAAAACCGATGAAGCAGAGGCTCATGACGAGTACGACGGTGGGCGAAATCTTCAACCCAGGGGCGTCGTCAGTATAGAACCTCAGCATGTTGCCTCCGCCCGCGGAGCCACCTCCAACTCCGGCAGCGGAGGTGTTTCCCCCACCTCCCGCGAGACGACGGCGGCGCATACCGGCGGTTGCAGCAGCAGAGCCGCGTGGAGCCATGACTCCCGGCCGTGTGGTCTGGGAATTAGTGGACTGAGATTGAGATGAACCTCTGGCCATGGTCGCAGAGCAGCGTAGATGGCGAAGGTAGAATAGAGAGCGAGCGGTTTGGATGGAAGGAAGAAAAAGAGAAGCGCTAAATGAGTGTGTTATAAAATGAGATTCTTTGGGTTATATAATAAATAGTTTGGGCTTATCCAGTTTGTTCCATGTTCAAAACACATTGCTCTCGCCAAATTTCGCGACTTTTTCTATTTATAACATGAACTATTAATCTAGAATCATATTTATAACATGAACTATTAATCTAGAATCATGGCATTATTTATTTTATATTACAAAATTTAAATATATAAATGGAAAATTGGGGATTTTTTTTTTGGAAAATATGTCGATTTTCAGTTTAGTAAAGAATATATTAATCAGTTGTAATTTGGATGAGGAGGAGAAGGATCAAAAGTATAAATAAATTAGTTTGTTTACGCTTTGATTCCCTTAATTATGATTATATAATTTAGTTGAAGATGTTTTTAGAATAATAATAAATGAATGAGGTAGATTGGTATAGGAGTTGGGAGTTGAGACTTTTATGGTTTTCTCATTAACTTGTTATATAATTTTCTTATTTTGTTAAAATTATGAAAGTGAGAAAGAAAAAGAAAGGTAAGGTGTGGAGAAAGAGGCAGTTTAACTTCCACAACATCATGCCTATCTGAGATGGAGACATTATTATACAGATCAAAGCAGAAGAAGGGATATTAAGTATTAACTATACATAGATTGTCACAAAGTGAAGGGTAAAGAGAAAGATAGAGACAGAGAAGGTAAAGCAGCGAAGAGATGAAGTTAGAGCCAGAAGGACCATACAAGGCGTCGTGTGGAGGAGCGGTCATGATTTCAGCCTTGGCCAGACTACTTAAATAATAATATACGGGCCTTAACAGTTCTAGACTTCAATTTCAGCCTAGAGCCCTCAAACTAGAACCAAAACAAAAGAAAAACAAAACAGAGTAGTATTTTTTTGTACAAAGAACACTATCAAATAAAAACAATTTATAGATCAAAATAAAAACAAAAGGTCCGTCACCTCCAATCAAGTCCCCATCCAAAGTCAATTTTCAAGGCGACAAAAGGAGCTTATACAATTGGTCCTATGTAAGATAAGCATCGCCCTTGTAAAAATCGTCCCCATTTCTTGTGATAAAAGAATAGTAGTAATATAATCTTTGATCCTTGTTCACGTACTTGTAGGCCCCTTATCAGATGAAGATTCTTTGCCATGTCCAATGTCAATCTCATGTTGGGTTGGACTTGGACCCTGTGTTGAAACCGAATCTGAACCCACCTGAAGCTGTCTATCATGGGCCAAGTTACACATTTCTAAGTGGCGGTGCCAAGGAGAGGCGGTGTGGCAGTGGTCAAAGTCGGATGCTGCAGGAGAGGGAGGGACACAATCCATTTCGGTGCGGTAGTAGCGTAAGAGATGGAGCGGGGTCATGGGTCTACTTGACATCGGGGTCATGGGTCTACTTGACATAGGGCTCCCTCCCACCGACCCACGGTTCTCTTTGACGTGCTTCTTCGCGGTGTGGTGCCAGCTCCTGAGTGCCGCCGCTACTCTTTCGTCGAATATGGTTGACCTCATGGTTGAACCCATCTGTTTCTCATCCACAATATCCATATTTAGAATTATTGGGTTCTTTTGAAGGGAGTTTAATATTTATGGCATCAACAGAATAGAAGAGATTAATGACCTGTGTGACGAGAGCATAGAGAGGAAGAGTGACGTAGCTGCAAAGGATTTGAACGATGATCCTGACAAAATCATCCATGTTAATCTACGCAATCAACTTCAATCTACACGATTTAAGAGAGAATAAAATGAGACTCACCCCATTGTGATTCTGATGACCACATCCTCCGTTTGGGAATGGAAACAAGATTTCAACCCAAATTGAAACTGTACCCAGAAAAAAATTGTATCAAACTTCGAAAATCTTTTCCGTGGAATCAATATTGATGTAACTACATTTGCAACAACCTGAGCAGAAGCCAAGCAATATATGGAATCAATTTTGACGACTTACCGCGGTCCAAGCAAAGTATGCTAGCTGGAAAGCATTCTGTTCGGAGAAAGACCCCAGAAAACATAACACTTCGATTAAAAAGAGAGAGAAAGAAGATAAAAAGACTGATGTTTTGGTTAGGGAAAATACCTGAAAGAGCACAAAATTAATGAGGTAGAGAATGAGGCGAGGTCGGTTAAACCAGAAGAGGTGATCCCCTGGCTCCACCACTGGTTCACCCCTCACTACCTCTCCACTTTGCTGAACTTTTAGACCCATTTTGGTTATGATCACCTGCAGCTTTGTTCCTACCAATAGTATGATCTGCAAACGTTTGCATTCAAACATATCTATATATTATCACTTCCACCCAAACATATCTATATAATTAATTAAGGACTTGTGCTCACAATCAGAGGGATAAATGGCAGCCACAGATAAGAGTACCACCCTGTTCAGACATAAATGGGATTTTTATTATTATTTTTTCCTTTGGGAAATACACGAACGAAGATGAAGAGTAGAAATTTTGTGAGTTGGATGTATTTGCTTACCATGAGTGTTGAACAGGAGAAACAACACTGCGAAGAACCAGAATGGAGGACTGAACATTAGAAACAAAACAGTTAATTAATTATGAACTTGCAAACCAAGGAATGTTATGTTTTGCATAGGAAGATTCAAACGATTTTAAGAGGCTATAAACCACAAACCTGATTCCCACAACTACCTTAAAATCCTCTTCCAAAGATCTTTTGATATATTGCCTAAAATCGAACTTGTAGTGAGTTTGAGGCGCCAAATGTGCCTGAATTCATCAACGCTACGTTACCATTTGCTTACTGGATTGCAATATAATTGATTGTCTGACAGCCAAACATATATGCAAAATAAAATATAGGAATGGTATTTTGAATGAAGGGAAATTAGAACTGACTAATGAGGAGAAACAATTACCATAATAAATCCATGTCTCAAGGCTAAATAATCCACTCTAGGAACTGACCTCACAAACTGCCTGAAGAAACAAACCTGCAAGCAGGGGAAATATGTAAACAAGAAAAGAGCTCAATTATAATGAATATCGACAAAGAGATCATGAAGAGGATTAGCTTACAATCCAAATGAGAACAGGATTTTGGGTCCAGAAACTCAAGTGCCTTCTTCCAAACGACGTCTCCCTCGCAAATCTGAACCTCTCAGGATCTGCCATACGCAAAATGCACTTTTTATGGAGTTGCTGCAGATACATAAATATAATGAAAACACTAGATTATGTTTATTCACATATAAATATAAAGACGACTAACCGTGTGAGAATTGGTACTCATGTGTTTTTGTTTCCTCTTCCCATCGTTTCCACCTCCTCATCTAAACCACAACAATAGTTGCAAATGAAGCACTGAGAGATAGAGTGAGTTAATTTGGTAAAATTAAGAATATTAGAATGGTTTTATACCTTGGCTCTACCCAAAGCCAGAGTGAGTATACAGTAAAGCACATGAAAAACAGCCAGCACGAAGATAAATATATGGAGTTGATGGATACCCTCCGACGACACAAACGGGACTTTACCCTCAGCTGCACAGTTGTCGCTTCCTCCTGCAGCCAAAAGACGTCGGGGATTTCCACTAAACGCTGCCAGTAATCTCCTGCCACTATCTTCGTGGTCTGATTCTTCATCTGAGGGCACGGTGTCGTGTTCCTGCTCTTCTTTCTTGCTGCAAGGGTGCCATGTCCCTGCAACTTTTTCTGATACACATATTCTTGATATTGGACCTTGTCCTACCGTTAGGAGCAACGATATAAAGCCCAGCAACATAAGCTCTGCATCAAAACCCACCAAAACTAATTTCATTATAAGTTAAAGAACTCAAATTTTACCTAGTTAAAGGGTCACATCAAAATCAAACCTGATTTAATCTTTTCAAGTGACTCATACAGAGCTGTTTTGTGCTTCTTCTTCAACCACTGCATGGTGCAAGAATTTCAGTAAGTAAAGCTTCTCATTCAATCGGAGATTGTAATTATTCGGAAAACATATATACCTTTCCAATGAGATGGATGATGTGCTCGATGATAATGGATATCAAGAGCAAAACGAAGCAAACAACGGCCACGGCCCATGTTGGGGTTTCCTCTAAGTTTCTTCCTCCGCCTCCTCCTGCCATTACTGCTGCAGTGCCGCTCCTTAACAAAAGAGATATATATACGGATGGCTGAGGAAGAAGCTATATATAATATATAAAATGAAAAGAGAAATGGAAATAAGACAGACGGAGAAGAAGGGATGGGTGGAGGAGTCATGCAAGGAGTAGCAGTAGTATGTAATAATGAACGAAGGGAGGGGGATTCGGACAGAGAAGGGTATTTTTTTGTTTCATCAGAAGAGAGAGACATATTTTGTTTTTTTCTGCGTAGAATAGGCTTGACTTGAACAATAAAGAAAACTAAACGAAACTTGCACAGTGTATTGTTTTGGTTCGCTTTTATAACCGTTTATCAATGTCTCGAGTCAACGTGCCGGATGAAGTAAATTGCGCATCAACATTCAATACCAGCGTCATTACTGCAAATTAAATAATTTTATATAGATTTAAGTCTTGAACCACCTGATTAAATAATTATTTATATGATTAATTTAATTGTTATCGTTATCAAAGATGGTGTATTGACATACAACGATGCGGATTGTGTTACATATTTCACAAGGTCATTTCAGTGGTTTTATTGACTTTTGACATTTGTTTATTAACTATGCTTCTTTCGATCAGTTAACGAATATGAATAGTAATAAGTTACACTCAATTTCTAAAAAAATCAAAATTTTTATGATAAATTAAATAGTCTTGGACATTATTGCCCCTGTAAACTCAACTAAATATACTTAAAATGATTGAAACACATGGACCTACGCTACAAAAATTAAGAATGGTCGTCTCTAAAAAAATTATATATATATATGATATAATTTTTTTAATTTTTTTATTATCCTTCATTTTACAGATGAATATTGTTTTGTCCTCTTACTAATTTTTTTTTAATTCTATTCCTAAACACACCAACTCAAATTATTAAATATGAGTATATTTATGTTCTGATGATTGTGGCGAATTAATGAATAGAATATGAGAGAAAAACCCAAGACGTTCGTTCCATCTTAAAATTAGTCAAGACCCAGAACATGCAATAAAACTAAGACAATCAGAAACAGACAGATTTTAGAACAAAAATAAATGAAGGTGTCAATTCTCTGTCTTACAAGTATTTCATGGACCATTTTTATATAGATGTTTTTTAGTATTTGCACCTGCAATTTGAGATGCCCCTAAATGAGCTCTATCCAAAGTAAATAAATTGAAATGCATCTCTGACTCTGTAAACATCAACGTTGCGTGAAGAAAATACTTGGAGAAGTGATTTCGAATATTTAAGGTAGCTGGGCCTATTCTGAATCAGACCCTGGCCCAATAGAGAGCCCTTTAGCCTAACAAAGTGGGAACCAGTTCCCGCTCTTTATTCAAACGGTTACAACTTCCAACCCTCGTACCCTTCTCAGTACTCAGTTCTCCCTCATTTCCTCCGAATTCTGACCTCTTCTGATTCCTTTCCAGTTTCCATGGATCATCATGACTCGCCTTTTTCAGGTACCACCTTCATTTTATTATTCTTCTGATGCATCATTCTCCGGCTTTGCTTCAAGATTAAACACTTTATGCAATTTCCTTTCCTATTACAGTTAAACCCAACGACTCAAAACCAAAAACTATCCCAAAGGTCAACCAACCAGCCAAAATGGGAACGGTTCGACCCCAAATTTGTAGGTAATCTTTTCATTCACCAATTTTTGCCATTTCCATTCGTTTTCTGATTTCTCTCCTTTGGTTTCAGACAAAAGCGAGCTTTTGGTACAGCTAGAAGCACCAACCTTCCCACAAAACCTGTAACAGACAAGTCCATTATCAAATTCAAACCCAAGGTTGTTGTTCCACTGAAAAAACCGGCAATTCAACCTTCAGTTGATACCACGACAAAGATTGTAATAGAGGCCAGTGACAAAGAATTTCCCGAAAATGTCAATCCCCGGTTTACCAAGAAAAGTGAAGGGGCAGATAAAACATCGAAGAACTCTCAGGAGATCGAGGACTCTGCCGAGCCCCAAACTCCGGTGGCGTCCCATTTTAGAAGCAAGTCTAAAGTGTCAGCCACACCAGTGACACCACCATTCTATAGTGCAGTGCATTGTAGCAAATGCCGTTTCGATAGGCTTGAGACATCGTCTTATTGGGTTGGTCAAATCAAACTGGCAGAGTCTGTGGGCAAGCACTTTGTGGCCGTCGACTTCTTTAGGCTTGCACTTGAATCCCAGGCTGAGGTTTGCGGTTTCTCATATCATACTTATTTTAGTGTCCAATTTTCAGATTGTGCAGTATTTGTTTAATGCCATAACAATTATATTCTGAATTATAGTTTATTTCTTATGAGAGAACTTTCTATCTATTGGGTAGTGGCAATTGTTGTTATGGTTCGAAACATAGTGATGGTAGTCTCTATATATCTGATCTTTAATATTTGACATGTTGGGTAGCCTATTAGGAACATGCGGGTCGAGCTTAAAAGGTATTTGTCAAGACATGGGTATCTGTCTGAGCAGAAGGAATGGAGAGAAGTCGGTATTAGGTACGGACTATTGAAGGTTGAAAGCAACAGCAACACTTGTGATGTGGAGTCCAGCATATGACAGTAATCTTGGTTAGAGACGTACTAGGAAATATCTGTGGAGTAAAGTCTTGTTTGTAGTTAGTACTCACAGCTCTAGTTCATTTTGACTACAATATGGGAAATTAATCTAATCTGATTCCATTTTGTGATTGGAAGTTGTCAATTTGCTTGGACCAGTTTTTTTAAAAAAAAAATTCTGAAAATGGGAGCATTCCATGAAATTTTATCTCGCTTTAAGCAAGAACCAGAGATTGAAAGCAAAGGGCAACGAAAGGGGTATTCTTTGAATGGGGAGATCCAATGAGGAGGCATGCGATTTTTAGGATGAAGCCCAACTAGGGAGTGCCCATCAAATTGTAAGTTGGAAGTTGGAAGTTGGAAGTTGAACGAAAAGCACGTCCCACAAACAAGTAAGTTAAAATTCTTGGGTCCGTTGATGTAAATTATAGGATAACTTTTTGTTTTTTTCACTTCTCTTAAATGCCCATATCCTCAAACATTTGATATGGGATCCTTAAACCCGTAATATAAAAACTTTACTAATGGAGGGACATGACATCTCCCCAAACAAGTTAAGCAAGGAAGCTCGCATCCTCAAAATTATCAACCCCATGTCTGGTCCGTTGAGCAGATGCCGTCAAAGTTGTACTATTTTGCCAAATTTCGACCCACATGGTCACTCCTGCCCCCACCAATTACCATGCACTCAACTCATTAACTTAACCCAGTTAATAACGTTAGTTTTCAAAATTTTCACCAAACATTTTACACAAATTGCTATTCTATTCTATTTGAATTCAATTAGTTCTATGAAAATTAATTTCAAATAAGGCTAATTAAATTTAAATAAGCCTATACAATAATTTTTTGTGAATATCACTGCACCTTCTCCTGCATATCAAGTTATCAACAGATGGAAAAGACAGATTACCAAACACAGTTTGGCACTTTTTCTCTAAAGAAATAAAACACAGAAATCAATCAAATCATCACAAATGTTAAACCTTCGTGGTGACAACGTAATAGATGTTATGGGCTGTTTGGATTTTATTATTTTTTAAAATAAGTTTTAAGAATAATTATAAAAAATAATTTTTATACAAAATAAAAGTTTATTTAAATAACAATATTTTACATCAAATATTTTTTATTTATAAAAAATAAGAGATAAAAATAAATAAAAATATGTTAAAATTATTTTTTATTTTTTATTTTATTTTAAAAAATAATTGATAAAAATATTTACTTAAATAAATTTTTTTATTTTCATAAAATAATAAAATAATTTTTCAAATTTATTTCAAACCTGCCTATATAATTCTAAAAATAAAAGTACAGATAAATTTCTGTTTGAGTGTATACCCTCATCAATCAAGCACCACCCAAGTTTTGTTTCTTTTACGCCAAAATCTGGTGCCTGTAAAATTATCCTTTCAAATTATAAGGGTTCCCTTTCCCCCCTAATACATATATATATATATATATATATATGGGTGTATTTAGCTACTTCCAAAACACGAGACTAGGGAATTAGACTAAAATGAAGTTTTGAGTATGTGTAATGTTGGAGTAATGCAAAAACAAACAACCCATACAAAATTTGGTGGTTGAAGTGGAATAGAACGGGCATTTTGGGACGAGACATGTAAATACATGTCTTGAACCAACGACATGGGTTGTATCACTTGGAAGCTGATGTTCTAACTACCATCTCAGAGTGGCCATGCGAAAGTACTTTAAAGGGAAATAATAAATGAATTATCCTTTCACCAGCAACGCCCAGTGGGAAAGGGTCACCCTTTCCTTCCCATGTCTGGAATTTGGGGAATTCATTATCTGGACTTGTTTAGGCCACAGCGACCTTCCATTAGATTTAGGAGTGACCGTCTCTCTTTGCTTCCCTTGCTGGCTGCTGCTGCTGCTATATTTCGTCTATACACTTCATCTAGACTAAGGGATTTATGATATTTTCCTAAAATCTTGTAACTTTATGTAAAATTTAGAGTGTGAAAAGTAGCATTATTATGTGTAAACTTTTGAGAATTACCCTAGCTCACACTCTATTTTGTCCTCTTCTCAATCTCAACCTTAATATCAGGGAGTGTGTTGGAGAATGGACAGAACCGGATGACGTAGGGCCGGTCTGATTAAGATAAACCTTATCACCAATTAGTGATAATGAATGGTGTTGAAGCATATCTAAGCCCCAATCCCATTAAATCTTTGATCTATAATTATGTTTGCTGAAATTAGCGTTATTCCAAAAAGATAATGACTGGGGGCACCTCTTTTATTTTTTTTTCTTTCTTGATGTTTCTTCCAAGCTGAAGAAAGCAGGTGTGATACCCCAATTGCAGGTCAGTAATCATGGGGATACCCTTTGTCCCCTATTAAGGACCCACCAGCTCTTTATTTTTTGGAACTAAGCAAAGTATAAGGCCTCTTTAGTCTTTACCAGCATCCACGCACCACCAATCCTTTATACCAAATATAGTACTCACTCACTTTACACTCAGCCACCCATTTAAGTTTTACAATCATTCATTGGTGAACTTAGTTTAAATTTCTTAGGAATTGATTAACTACCGTAGACTGTATAGAGATGGGAGAGTAGGGTGAGTGTATGTAAAAATGGGGACGAAGGGAGACAGAGACATAGGATGAGTGGGGGCGATTAAGAAAAGCATAAGAAACAGGGAAAGCTGCTTATTGCCAAACACAAACAAAATCAACCCACGAAACAAACACACTTTGATTAAAGTAGAGAGAGAAAGTGTTTTTTGTGTAGTGTGTGTCGAGCAGTGAGTGGACGGTGAAGAAAAGTAAGCGGCATCAGTCTCGAGGCAGGAATCAGATGGCCTTTGTTTTTATTAATCACATCTTCGTATTTTTATTTTTTTATATTACAATCCATTATAATAATATAATTATATACATAAATTATAGATCTCACATAATTTATTATAAACTTTATTTGTAGAATTCACGGTTTCTTTGAGAGTAATTGTATTATTATAACCAATTATAACATAGCAATCATCACCTAATTTAGATAGCCTTAATTCTTTAAAAAAGCTTCATCTCTAAGGTATTTATTTACCATTTAGATATTTACAACAAATTTGTGAAGTTGACAACAAAAGGGGACAGAGAGCTGAGACACAGAGCTGAGACACAGAGCTCTCTCTCTCTCTTTCCCTGTGGCAAGTGGCAAATGGCAATGGATATAGACACTTGAGCTGTGCTGCCACTTTAATAAAGTCATTCTCGATATCTACATGTCAATGTCTGTCTCACAAGGTTACCTTAGCTAGCTTTCTTTCTACTCACCAAAAGACTCCTCGCAAATTTTACCGCCCACGTGCACGACCAACACCCACCCCAAGAAACATCCTTAATTTTCGTGAACAAAATAAAGCCACCAAATCATCATTCTACTTTGTAATTATACCTCTTTATCATAGCCACCCCCTCAATATATTCAACACCGCTTCTTTTTCCAACTAATCATTCTCCCTTATATACTTTTTTATATTAATTTTTAAAATTAAATAACTATTCTAACAATTTATAATAATTATTAAAAACCTATTAGAATTTTTTAACTTATGCTGTCCTTCGTAAAGAATTTGAAATTTGTCCCTTTGTTTGTTAAAACTTTCATAATTTTAACGTGGCACTTTATATAAATGCTTAGAAAAAGATATATCTATCTTATCATTAACCTCCTTAGACCGTATTAATGCTGTTAATTGAGACTCAAATTATTTTTTATACGAATGAGTATAATTATTTCATGTGTTTTTATATATATATATTTTAAAATAAATTTTTTTAATTATAACTATCCATTAAACAACAAATGACCACGATAAATTAATAAGTTGGGTATATCATTTTTAATAACATGACTAAATCTGCAACCTTCTCCTATTTCTCACACATAAACATACAAAACCATTCATTTCAAAATTCAAACAAAAGAGATGAGTAAGTCAAATAAAGTTGAAAATTAGAAAATGAAATTAATTATGAAAAGATTAGACTTCCCAATTCCCATCACATGTGTTAAGACAAAAGATTCCTTAAAGTTGCAGCGTTCACATCACCTGCATAATTAAAGTTTGACTTCAAATGTCCCTCCTTCACCTTCCCCTTCCCCTTCCCCTTCACCTTCACCTTCACCCCCATTTAATAAGAATACCAATAGCGAATTTAAAAAACAGTGAGATATTGGAATGCAGATTAAATTAAGATGTGAGAACAAATGAAAGTGGTAAGTGGTAAGTGGTAAAATGGCAATTGAATTGAAGGAAATAGTGAGAAATAGTTGGTGTCGGTTCCCACAGTTGAGTTTGAGAAAAGAGGAAAAACGAAGGGCGCCCCCAATGTTAGGTCAATAAAATTAAACCCCACTTTTGACGTGGACTGAACTAACTTTTTATGAAACTTGCATGACTTTAGCAGGAGGACAGACAAAACCTGTTAGTGATGTCCATATCAATTTGTCTATTATCCATTTATGGTCATGTGAACGTTTATGCATATTCTGTTTCTCATTTTCAACAACTTTAGATGTTTCTTTCTTTGTTCTTCAATACAAGTTTCTTAACAAAAGGAGCAATTTTTAGACCCATTTTGTCTAAAATATAAATCAATCCTAAATAAATATATTTTTTAGAGTGTGGTTGAAGTTAATTAGTACATTTCCTTGCAAGTTAGGGTTAAAACGATGCGTTTGATGGAAGAGGGTTTGGGTGAGAAAGTAAGGGGGACAAAGAGAGGGTTGGTTCGGTAAATAGGGGAAAAAGGGAGGGTAAAGCAGGTCGGGGATACCGAGGCTAGAGAGAGAGAGAAAGAATGTGATAGGCATAGGCAGCGCCAAATGCGCAGGACACCCCTAATCCCTATTCTATCACTTTCTCTGCTCCGACTGCTCACAACATACCTCTCCTATTCCACTCGCTCTTCCATTGCGTGATATCGTGTACCCAAATACCTGCATTAAACGAGGAATAATGATTATATGATTTTGGCAATACAAACACACGTTGCATATGATTTAAAAAGACTTTATTGTCATTAGATTTATAAAGGCTTTAATTATATTTTTTATCATTTTAATTTTTTAAAGTTATCATATAATTTTTTTTAATCTTATCTTAAATAATATAGTTTTTTGAATTTTATTAAAATTATAATTATAATTTTCATATTTCTATTTTAAGATATTAAAATCATAACTTTGATGTATTTTTAATGGAATTAAATGAATCATATTTTTATAATAAAATTAAAAAAATTATAACTATAATTTTAATAAATTAATAGAAGTAAATTATAATTAAATCATTTATAAATTATTAAATGTTTAATTTTTCTTTTCTAATCACGTTTATCATTAACACATGTAATTACTTATTACGTATGAGTAATAATATTTTATAAGTAAATTTTTATTTTTATAATTTATTTTAAAATATAATTTAAAAAGTTAAAAAAATAATATAACGGTACCCATATTTATTATACAATACTCATACTAGTGGGTAACGGTTGGTGCATGCATTTATACAAAGGTCTAATTGTAAACAAAAAAATGAAGTTAACTCAATTTATAGAATTAATAAATTAAATTAATTATAAATAAATATTTATATATACCAAATGTAGATTATTATAAATATATAAATATCAATAATTTAACTTTTTATAAATTGACTTATTATGCCACATGACATGAAGTTAACAAACACTAGTACTTCAACAATACATATGCTGAAAGTGTTTGATTAGCATTTTATCATCTGAATTGTAGCATATATGATGCATTATTGTGGAAAATGAGATTAATACATCACAATAAAGCATACAAAAAAAGTGATAAGGGAATAATATTAAATTATTAAAGTTGTTTCGGTATTAAAAATTGTGAGTTTAATATTAATTAAAGTCAAATTAATTTAAAAAATTATAAGTACCATAATAAGAAATGATTGTTTGGAACAGTTTTTATTTTATTATTTTTAAAAATAACTATAAAAAAATAAAAAAATTTATTTAGGTAAAAATATTTTTCATTAATTATTTTTTATATTTTTTAAAAAATAAATGATAAAAATAAGTTAAAACATAAAAAAATTATTATTTATTTTTTGTTTTCTAATCATTATTTTTAAAAATATCTATTTAAACAAATTTGTTTGTTCTCATAAAATAAAAAATAAAAAAATTATTTTAAAAAATTATTTTAAACAAAACCAAAATTTTTTAGTTTGTATATTTAATTTTGACTAAATTTAAATTAATCATTATCAATTATAAAAATTACTCTAATAACGACAGAAAAAAGCTTTTTGATACCTATATCTATTAAATATGGTGATATAAGAAATTATTTTTTTATTATTGTATTTTAAATTATTTTTATTTTATATAATATTTTAAAATGATATAACGAGAGGAGAATAGTAACTTTTATTAAAATATAATTTTTATTTACATGTGAATAAATATTGGTGTTAGAGAGGATAAGTAAGAAGTGGGTGCACGCGCGGTAGAAGTAGTGGAAACATGATAGGTAGAAAAAATTAAAAGAGGACAGAGTGATGAGACGTGAGAAATGTAAAGGAGAGAGGAGTGTGGACTGATGAGAGAGGGTTATCTGAGTCACTGAGTCCCAACAACCAACAACACGTCCACCATTGTTTCCCTGTCACTCTGATATTTCAATTTCACCCTTCCGGTAGCTCGCAACCATTTCCAGATCCAGAGAGTTTCTTCCTCATAAAAAGCATCTCACACATTCACCTCTGTTGATCATCCAGAAGAAGACACCTTCCGAAATTGGCTAGTGCGTTAACTTGTCAGATTCTCTTATTCCTTTGAAACCCATTATCTTCTTCATCATATGAATTGCAAATTCACAAAAAGGGGAAAAACCATTTTTTACTGATTGTTTATAAGGGGAAAAAGAAATGGTAGATGTGTTTCTCAGATGAATGAAAACCCCCTTTTGTCTTGGTGGAGGGCCTCCCCCCACAGTGAAGGAAATTATTAATAGAGAAAAAGATAAAGCTAAGGCAAAGCAAGGGAGACAAGGGTGGGGGGAGTGTGGGTTCTGTACTGTCAAAGCCTGTCCCCCCCACCCTACACAGTCTCTCTCTCTCTCTCACTCCATCTCTAACAGTCGAAGTCGGTAAGTCCAAAAGCCACTACCACATTGGCTTTTCTTGCCTTTTGTTTCTGTGCTTCCTATGCAATTGTCTATGTCTGCTGCTTCTGCTCCCTCTCCTCAGTACCTGCAAATGGGGGAGGAATCATACTTCGAGTTTCTTGTTATTATTTGATACTATTTCCTTTTTCTTTCCCTACTCATCTTTTAGCCCCGTCTGGGTTTCCTTACGAACATGACTTTTTTGTTGTTTTCTGTTCATCTCGTTCCACTCCCACCCTGTTTTAACTTTGTGGTGCCCCTCCAAATATGAATTCCTTTATATGATTTGACCTCCTTTCCATTTTATATAGTTTTCGCTTTCTGTATGTTCTTTTTAATCACTTGATCACTCTTCTTGCCTCCTTGTAACTTTTGATGTTCTGTTAAGTATTTCGGTTACTTGTTTTTCTCCATTGTGTCTCCCGAGAGCTACAGCTACACTGGGTGTTCATGGAAATTGATCTGAACCATGCAGTGACTGAGGTTGAAAAGAATGCATTCTGTAATGGGCACTGCGAGAAAGGTGCTTGTGTTTGTTGTTTCTCTTCTTCAACTTCTTCATCTTCCAGTTCGTCTTCAGCTCATGTGTCTTCTTCTTATCTGGAACTTTGGCATGCTTGTGCTGGCCCCCTCACCTCGCTGCCTAAGAAAGGAAATGTGGTGGTCTATTTTCCCCAAGGTCACCTAGAACAGGTTGCCTCTTTCTCTCCTTTCTCACCCATGGAGATGCCTACCTTTGATCTTCAACCACAGATCTTTTGCAGGGTTGTCAACGTCCAGCTACTTGTGAGTACTAAATTCTCCTCTAAAATTGAATTGTATCTGCTTCTATCATATAAGTTGCCGCCATTGAGACCGCTATGCGCATATACTCTATGATTCTATTAGTTTGGTTTTTATAATTGTTCGCTTATTTGTCATTTCCTGTAACAGGCCAACAAGGAGAATGATGAGGTTTATACACAGGTCACTTTGCTTCCACAGGCAGAGGTTGGTCTTTAATTGAAGTTATTTCTGTTTTGATGCGTCTCTAATTTGAGAGGGGTAAAATTTGTTTCTTCTTCTTGGGAACTAGTAATTTTTTAAGTAGATCATTATTTTCTTATTGCTCTAGAGTTCATTATTTGTTAAAATATTCGTTTATATATGAGAACTAGTTTGAATTAATGATTTTATGGTCATGATGCTAATTTGTGAACTTATTGCTCACTCGCTCCATCCCATAAGGTCTAAAGTCTTGGGTGGTCTTCAGTTAGCAGGGATGCATTTGGAGGGCCAAGAACTTGAGGAATTGGGAGCATGTGAGGAGGGAAATGGAGGATCACCTACAAAATCAACCCCTCACATGTTCTGCAAAACGCTTACTGCATCTGATACCAGCACTCACGGGGGGTTCTCTGTTCCTCGTAGAGCTGCTGAAGACTGTTTTCCTCCTTTGGTGCGATATCTTGCTCTCATTTTCACTGATCTTTTCTAACATAAAATTATTTATAAATTTTTGATTGTATAGTCTCCTTTATGGTGTTGAATTTCTTTACTGCAGGATTATAAGCAGCAGAGACCCTCTCAAGAGCTTGTTGCGAAAGACCTGCATGGAGTAGAGTGGAAATTTCGTCATATTTACAGAGGTAATAGAATAGCGTAGTCTGGCTTCACCTATTGACTAATTGATTAAAGTCAGAGTTACAATTTGTCAGGTCAGCCAAGACGGCATCTGCTCACAACTGGTTGGAGTATTTTTGTTAGCCAAAAGAATCTTGTTTCTGGTGATGCAGTGCTCTTTCTAAGGTATATATGTATATTTATGTTAAGCTGGGATTTTTTAGTGGCATTAATCTCTATACGAAAGATTTTTCATTTAATGTCATGTTGCCATAATTTTAGCAGAAACGTAATTATCAGCTGAGATATATTAATATTTGGATGTAGTTAATACTGTTTCTTGGAATCAAAACCCATACTTTCTTTTACATGAGAATTTGGAATTTACGAATTGCCAAACTTTGAAAGCATGAAAAATGAGTAATACTAATTATCTGAATGACTCTAAATCAAACTTGACATTCCCACTATCCAGTCTCTAAGGAAGAAGTGTCTATCATTCTAGTACCTGTCGGATTCCTTACTGCTTACAAATGCCTTTGTAGGGGTGAAAGTGGAGAATTGAGATTGGGAATCAGAAGAGCTGTTCGACCTAGAAATGGTCTTCCTGAACCAATTGTTGGCAATCAGAATTGTTATCCCAATTTCCTTTCTTCAGTGGCTAATGCTATATCCACTACAAGCGTGTTTCATGTTTTCTACAGTCCAAGGTACTAATACTAATAGATCACATCTTCTTTCTATTAAACATGTATAGGTTTAGACAACTATTATTTAACGTTATATTTTAATTTTGAAATGGCAATTACAAATGAGATGAAACATTGCTATCCTTATTATTTCTATCGATTTTGTAAGTGATAATAATAAACATCCTTTGTTGGAAGTCCCACGTTGCTTGGGTAAGGTTATTAAGTGTTGTATATAAGTAGGAGACATTCCTCCCCTCATAAGGCGATTTTGTAAAGAGGAGTTAGGCCACCACGAAAATTTAATATGGTATCAGAGCTGGTGACCCAAGACTGGGGCTAGGAGTTACACTAGGCACGAAAAAGTGGTTTACTAGGTTCACTCCCTCCGGTCGTGAGGGGGAGTATTGGAAGTCCCACATTAGGTAAGGTCATTAAGTGTTGTACATAAATGGGAGACATTCTTCCTCTCATAAGGCGCTTTTGTGAGGAAGAGTTAAGCCACCATGAAAATTTAACATCCTTCTTAGGCATTCTCCTAATAGCTTAAGCTTTTGGGATTTTTGTTGAGTTTTTGATGTGGTATTAGAGCTTTCATGACCCAACCTTAGGAGTTCAATCCTTAAACCCATTATCCCAATTGAATTAAATTTTGACACAAGATATAGTGAGCCTATACTTAATCTATGCTTCAAGTTCGAAGAGATAATAATATTAGAAATCAAATCTAGACCTACTCCTAACATCTTAAGCTTTTGTGATTGTTAGTTGATCAATGAACATCCCATCTAGCTTATCTGTCCCTTTGTCATCAATCCTTAATCACAAACTTTGCTTACATCTTACTTTCGTGGAGTGATGGAGAACCAAGTGAAGTACTTGTAGGGGTTATATAATGGATGTTTGCCAAGTAACAACATTTGTCGTCATTGAGATGTGATAATATATAGATGTGAGAAAGCATTACTTTAGCCTGCATGTTTATCTAATGTTTCCCAGTAATCTGTTATACTTCCAATCTGGACCAGTGGCTATGACAGACGAATCCCCTTTAAGGCGACCAATAATGTAGATTAAAAGAAATTATACTAGTACTGAAGATTTCAACTGATAATATGTGTTGATTTGAGAAGAATGAAAGAGAAGCATTCAAAAATGTGCTTTATGATATGTGTGCGAGCAAAAATAGGTAATGCTAGGAATAAGGCCTTTGGTTCTTTACTAAAAATTTCTCTTGTAGTGGTATATGAAGTGACAAGTGTGTTTAATACAGACTGAACTCGTGGATATTATTTCCACTTTGGTGGTTGATATCTGGTTTGGAAACGTATTTCTTGCCTCAGGCTGAATATTGCATATAATGGACTAAATTTAGCCCAAGCAACTTTGTTCAACCCTGGAAGAAATTTCTTTCACCATAATAAGATGATAACAGAAGTTCTAAGGCTTTATAGTGTCAAAGCTCTCATCTCAGGAAATTACTGTTCTAGGTGCTTTGACATCCTGAAAAATGGAATCAAAACCTTTGAGGAAAGCACCAACTGTTGTGTAAGTAACTCTAATAAGATCAATACTAAGACAAATGAAGAATAAAATGTTCTAGGAAGGTGTTTATGTACATATTCCTGATTGGAACCCTGCGTTTGGCCTGTTTTTATTAAACTTATTCTTTTATGGGGAGTTTTTTTTTTTTTTTTTTTTTTCATTTCCTCACTGAGGCTTGCAATGATTGGGCATATGACTTGAGCAATAAAATTGTACTTTTTTTTTTTGGTACATAGTAGCATGGAGGTTTGTACCAAAGACTTATTGCAAATTACCCAAACCTCTCACCACCAGATCACACCTAATGACTTCATGTGTTTGAATTTGCTGTAATGCAGAGCAAGTCATGCAGAGTTTGTTGTTCCCGACCAAAAATATGTCAAAAGCATCAAGAATCCAATGACCATTGGGACAAGATTCAAAATGAAATTTGAAATGGATGAATCTTCAGAAAGAAGGTATAGTACAGTATAGTTATAAATCTTTACTCGTATGTCTTCCTTTAAAAAATTTCCGTGTGAGGAATATAACAGTGTCTTCCTATCTTGTAGGTGTAGTGCTGGTATAGTTACTGGAATGCGTGATTTGGATCCCTATAGATGGCCTAAATCAAAATGGAGGTGCTTGATGGTACATTTGCAATTTTGCTTTATAGTTTATACACTCTGCAGTATATTTTGACAATATTCCAAAAATATCCACACAATCAATTCTACTAAGATGGCCCGTGGGGTCCCAACATTCTATGCCTATCTTTTTCAGTGTCGTGACACTTCAGAAGTGACTTTGCCTAACAATAATCTAACAAGTTTTCTCTTCCGAAATAATTTCTTATCAAACTCAATTAAATCTAAAATAACACAGCAGAGAGTATTCAATCCCCTGTAACCGTGAGTTCTTGAAGACATAGCAGTCGGGTTTAGATATGTTTATTAGCATGAATCTGACATTTTCTGAAGCCACTTTGTGTACGTCACCTAGAAATTTAATCTTTCTAAATATCGGTTTGCACAATCTATTATTTTCTTCATGCTTGAGTTTTCTATATTGCTGGACTTCATTAGAAGATCTTTCAGTTAAGCTGCAACAGTTCCCTACAAAGTCCAATGTATTTGAACTGGGTAATTTAATGATCATGTGGCGATGGTTTCATTAACATAAGCTTTCTGTGACATCCAACAGGTCAGATGGGATGAAGATATTGCTACTAATCATCAAGATCGAGTTTCTCCATGGGAGATTGAGCCTTGTGTTTCTCTTCCTCCCTTGAGCATTCAGTCTTCCCCAAGACTAAAGAAATTGCGGACAGGTCTGCAAGCTGCCACACCCAGTCACCTCATCACTGGTATGAGTCCTAATGCTAAGAGGCTGAAGTAGCATAAATTCTTACTAATTATTTTATGCGTCCTAATTGTCCTCTTTCTTTTCTGCATTATCTTTTTTGGCTTCTGGTCGGGTGGTGTGGTGGCAGGAGGCAGTGGATTTATGGACTTTGAGGAGTCTGTAATATCACCCAAGGTCTTGCAAGGTCAAGAAAATTCAGGTTTTGTGTCACTCTATTATGGATGTGATGCAGTAACCAACCAGCCAGATTTTGAGATGAGTCCTCCAAGGCATCCAAATCTTGGATCAACGGGAGTAAGAAAGGCTACTGCTGCTGAGCTTATGAGGGTTCACCCTTCTAGTTACGCAGGCTTTGCGGAAACTAACAAGTTTCTGAGGGTCTTGCAAGGTCAAGAAATATGTCCATTGAGATCTCTGAAAGGAAATGCTGATTTTAATCTTGGTGCTTGGGGTAAACCCAATGTCAGTTGCACAACTTATAATCTACATCAGGCACCCAAACCCAACTTTCACTCTTTAGGACCAGAAGTCCTTCAAACTGCATATTTTCCTTACGGTGACATTCACAAAGCTGGTCAAGGTAGTATGTTGTGCTCAAAACCCGCAAATTTCCAGAGAGAGAATGTCCACACACCTTCCACTCAAGCGGAGATCATAACAAATGAAGTTGGACGGTCGGATCTCCCAAATGAGGAGAAGCTGCAGGACAGTATTTCTGCTGCTGCTTCTTTAGGGGCAAGTATAAGGATTTCAAATGATGACAATCTTAAGGGGAAGGTAAATACGTGTAAACTATTTGGGTTTCCCTTGTCTGGGGAAGCTAACTCTCAGAATTTACAGAACTCTGCTAAAAGGAGTTGCACAAAGGTGAGCGATGATAGCAACAGAGTTATATTATGATATGCCTTTTTCTCTTCCTTTGATGTTTTGCCCACCCATATAACATACAATGAATGAAGGTTCACAAGCAAGGCAGCTTAGTTGGAAGAGCTATTGATCTCTCAAGATTGAGCAGCTACAATGACCTGCTGTGTGAACTAGAGCGATTATTTGGCATGGAAGGCCTTATAAGAGATCCTGATAAAGGATGGAGGATCCTGTACACCGACAGCGAAAATGACATAATGGTTGTGGGAGATGACCCATGGCAGTAAGTACACATCAACATCATCCTGGATTCAATATCTAGGTGATACTGACACTAAAATAAATGCATATTTCCTTTGGCTGCAGTGAGTTCTGCAATGTGGTATCCAAGATCCATATATATACCCAAGAAGAAGTGGAGAAGATGACAATTGGGATGATCAGTGATGATACCCAGAGCTGTTTGGAACAGGCACCAGTGGTAATGGAGGCTTCAAAGTCTTCATCAGTGGGCCAGCCAGATTCTTCTCCAACAGTAGTTAGAGTCTAAGTTTTAGGGTTGCCCTAAGTATTATGTTGGCCCTGTTTCTATGCAATTTAATCAATACCTGCATTATGTTATTGCTACGATTACAATCTTTTGAGCTCGTAAGCCCAGCCAAATTAAGCGGACCATAGTTGCTGAATAAGGGTAGATTGTGTTATCACTATGTAATAAGCCATTACAGCCTAAGAGTTCTATACACTAGTGTGGAATAATGTAGAAGTTCCCAAATTTCCAACCGTAGTGGTACATGAGACAGAAATCAGTTCCCTAGTCTAGGTTTCTACCCCATCAAGGGATATCTACGTACAAACTAGTAGGTATATATATTATATAGCAATATAAAAGAGATAAGAAAAAAAATGAAAATATACGCATATTATATATATATGTATATATTTTTTTTAATATATGACTAGCCTCTCGTCCAATTGGAGGTAAAATGTTGGCAAATAGAATTAAGTTGCTAATATTGTTTATGATTAGCAAACGAAAGATGCAATGCTTTTTATTAGTTGTCTACAAACGAAAATTCCCCCATTGTATTTTGGGAGAAACTTTCTTTAATTTTTTTGAGATGGGAACATGTTAAAAAATTTCCTAATTGGCTTGGCTTTGGATGTTTTGAGTTTGAACTTTGAAGCCCCATGTGAGTTAGCATTGTCAAAATGGGTGAATCGGATCGGTTCTCTTTGAGTTATAAGAAAAATGAACTAAGTTAGGTTTTTTTTTTGTTGGGCATATATTTAAAAGTCTTAATTTAACTCTTCAAAGCTTTAGGGCTTAAACAAATGCAAACAGGGATTCAAAAGGGTTTACTTAAAAAAATTAATAAAAAATACAAAAAATAATTACAAAAATTAGCAAAAACATATTATAAATTATTCAAAACAAATATATATCAATAAAAATAAATTATTCATAATAAATAACAAGTGTAAATTAAATAATAATAACTCTTCAAGGCTTTAGGGCTTAAGCAAAAATAAACAGGGACCTAAAATGGCTTACTTAAAAAAATTAATAAAAAATTAATAAACAACAAGTCTAACTCTTCAAGACTCTAGGACTTAAAGCAAAAGCAAACAGGAACCTAAAATGACTTACTTAAAAAAATTAATAAAAAATATAAAAATTAATTACAAAAATTAGTAAAAATATATTCTAAATTATTCAAAACAAGTATATATCAACAAAAATAAATTATTCATAATAAACAACAAATGTAAATTAAATAATAATAATAATATCATAAAATTATCCTAATTCAATATTATCAATTAAAACATATATTAAGTATCATATTCAACAATAATATTTGAATTTATTTTAAATATTGTATTTATTTAGTCATTTAAATCTTCTTCATCTATCATTAAAAAAATATTTTTAATATTATAATACATTCATATGCTATTTAAAATAAAAAATTATTAAAAAATAAAAATTTAAATTAACAAATCAAGCCAAACTCTTCTCCAACTAAATCGTCATAGACCCAATCTAAATAAACCCAATATTCATATTGCGGCTTAAATTTGACCTTATTTTGAAAGCACAGGCTTAAAATGGTTAATGTTAATTTTAAATAATAGATAAGAGAACTAAGCTATCGTCCTCCAAATTTATTTTTTATTATTTTTATTTTTTTGTTTATACTATTTATTAATTTTTTTATTTATAGTAATTTTTTTTGAAAATTTTTAAAATGATTTTATATTGTTTTTGAATTTTTTTCACTTTTTCTTCAAAATATTTACTTTTTTTAAATGTGATTTAATTTGTTTAATTATTTTTATTTTTAAAAAAATTTTCTTAAAATTTATCATTAGTTTGTTATTATTAAAAAAATTTAAAATTAAAAAAAAATAAAATCTTTTTTAAAAAAATTTTAAATTACCCTACCGCCCCATTTACTGTGGGAATGTGAGGGTAGCAAGGGCCTAATAGATATGTCGCATTCGCAGCTGACTGCTTAAACCTCAGTGAACAGCTTTCCACTACCATCTTAACAGAATCCCCGTCTCTCTCTCTCTCTTCCCGACACGCGAAACCCTAGTTCGCCATGGATGCAGGGGCTACCAGAGGCAAGACTTCGCCTCCATCGAAGCCCTCCAAGTTCTCCGTCTACCAAAATCCCTCATTCTCGGCTGTCCTCACCGCCAACAGTCTCCAACCTTCCAATTACGCTTTCCTCTGCATCTTCTCCTTCTTCTCTGTCTCTGCTCTCGCTTTTCTCACTATTATTTTCAGGTACTTTGCTGCATTTTGATTATCACTAAATATGCCTCCACTTTCCCGCTCCTCAGCAGCAAAAAAGAACTTAACCAAAAGTAAAAAATAATTGCTCAACTTTTCTTTCCTTGTAATTGGTA
>JASKGM010000009.1:6312262-6343650 GCA_034509205.1 Ceratonia siliqua
GCGCAGTTTAAAGGGAGAGGGGGAGAGGTTTTCGGGGATAGGGGAGAGAGAAAGGAAAGAAATTTCAAATTTTGAAATTTTTTTTTTAGGAGGCTTACACATATCCTTCAAAACCTTTGGTTCAACTCCTAGTAATAGTTATTTGTTTGTAGGCATTCACGAGATGTATTATCCCGTTAAGTTAGAATAACTTATTTTCTTCTTAATTTGTTTATTAAAAAATAATTTTTGCAAATTATTATATTATAGTTTATTGAAACTTTTAAATGAGTTCGTCTGAATAAAAAAACTATCAATTGATTTAAAAAATGTTAAACTTGTGAATAAAAATATTATTTATTTTCTCAATACATTGTTGATAATTTATTTTGGTGGGTATCATAGGTCTCTATAATTTATTCTCTCATCAATACAATATTAATATTTATATAAAATTCATATAATTTTTATAACTTACAAATTTATTAGTGATAAAAATTTATAACTTACAAATTTATTACACAGATAGCCCAATTTCCTTAATAATAAAGTTTGAATGTTTGTGTATTGAATTATATTATTCTACTTATATTGGGAAAAAAAAAGCTTATTTTATTTGTCTTAAATTAAATTGATGGTATATTAGAAGTAGAACTTCTCAATGTCAAACTCTTTCTTATTATATCATTTTAAAATTTAACCACGATTTATCTCTATAATATTTTATTAGAGCAATTAACTGCTTTAAATTAAAACAACATACGTTAAGGTATTTTTATTGGTTGCATAAATTAAGGTAATTTGTTATAATAAAATATGTTCAAAAATAATAACTTACGTTACATCTTTCATAATATTAAATATTAAATGACTTCATGTTTAAATCTCAAATTTTTGTTAATATTGTACCATTTTTATTGTAAAAAAAAGGACACTTTTTACTTTTTAGTACAGATATCATATAACCACTAGATTTAAATATTATTTTAGAATGATTCATTAAGAAATTAGATTATATGTAGAGGTGATCACGGGCCCAACTTATTGGGCTGCATGTCCAAATAAAAAAAAGGCTCAAGCCTGTTTTAATAAAATAGGCGCCAGGCCGGTGGTGTCCAGGCTGAAGCCTTCCCCTTCTCCACCGAGCCTTCCCCTTCTCCGCGTCTGAAGCCTTTGCATTCCGAGCGTTCACAAATCAGAGAGCACCATCTTCTCCCTCTTTCTCCCCGACGGATCTAGCTCCACCATCGCCGGCGACGCACCACCGCGAAGAACCACTTCCGCGAAGACATCTAGCTCCGCAGCGCATCAGCTTTGTTTCATCTTCAGCGCATTGAAGGAAGAGTTCAAACAGGTAAAGGGGTTTCTTCTTGCTTTCCATTCCAGCTCTGATTCCTATTGTATGGAAGATTTGCTTCATGAACAAGAACGAGATAGGCAGAAACAATGAATGGCAATGGTTGCCTCGTTAAACACTTGACTGTTTATAAACAAAACATGGCTTATCTTCTAATAAAGTTTTGGATTTAGTGTTTACCCTTCTTTCTTCTTTGATTTGGTTGATTCAGTTTTGTCTCTTGTTCTGGATTTGGTGGATTTGGGTTACAGGTTTCTGACAGTCGCGACTTTGTTCGATTAAGGTCCTCTGGTGAGGGACAAAATCTTTATCCTCATTACCCATAATCGAAAATTCAATGCCAATTTTGTACCCACTTGAACATGATTGTTTCTAATTTCTGAGAAATTAAGACTGGAATTATGGTAGTTGCAATAAATAAACAATTAATGTTTAGATAAGGCAAAAATTGCCAGTATAAGCATAACTTGTCCAGTTTAGTTCACTGATGAATCCTAGAATGAGTGTATCCTTGTCTGATTATAATTGTTCTTTTTCTGTTTGGTTAACTCAGTTAATATTCATTTTATTTTAAATTAGATTGAATCAAAACACTAAATCTGCTTTGAAGGTTGGGATACTTCTTCTTCGTGTTGTTTCTTTCTCTTCTCTCTTAATAGCCGAATATTATGTTCTAATTTGTTCTTGTCTTTTGTACTAATTTTCCTTATTTTTCTGTGGTGGAAGTTTGTTAAGAATACTTCACGGTCTACAGCTCAATTGAGCAGTACTAACTCTAGAGGAATGGTGAGATGCCTAGCTTATTCCACCTTCGCATTTATCTTTTAGAAACCACTCCTTACCTTACTGTAACATCTAGTTTCCCCATGAAAACTGATCTTCCTTGGCATGCAAAGAGGATTTGGGGTATCCTTGTAGGACAAAGAAGTCATTAAGGACAGATGCTTCTCCTGCAATTGTTCCTGTGCTCATATTACAGGCTCAAAGTTTTAAACTGTCAACCACATCATATTTGAACAATGGTGAAAGAAAAGAGATCACTGGGTGGTGCTATTTGAGCATAATCTCTTGCTCTGATTAGGATTGGTTTATTAGCTTTTTCTGATAATACTTGTTCTTTTTCTGTTTGGTATGATTAGGATTGGTTTATTAGCTTTTCACTAATTTAATTGAAATCTATTTTGCTTTTTCATTATGTTTGTCTGATTCTTGTAGTCAAGTATTGGTTGTAGTTACATCTATATGTTTACAGATCAAATAAGCACTTCCACTTCTTTCCCTGTTTTGTTTTAAAGTAGATATGCCAATAATAGAAAAGGTAGATCATGTTCTTTCCATGTTTCTGTTATTTCCTATGGATATATATATATATATATATATATATATATATATATATATATATGGTTATCTATGTGCTGTTGAAGTACTACTAATAGTAATAAGGAGAAGTCTAAGCTACAGCCCCATAGCTTAACTTCCGGCATCCCCACCTTTCACTTGTTTTGTTTTTTGTCCCAATTTTTTTTTTACTTTTTGGCATTAATTAATTATTTTCAATGTCATATATTTTTTGGAAATTTTTTAAAATGTTTTTGAATTTTTTACTTATAAATGAATAGTACAAGACAAATTATTAATGAATAGTATAAGAAAATGTAAAACGTTTCAAAAAATTTTTAAAAAAATATATTATATAGAAAATAATTAATTAATGCCAAAAAATAAAAAAAATCGTGACAAAAAACTAAAAAGTGAGAGTTGGATATGCCAGAAGTTAAGCTACAGCCCCAAAATGCGGCTGTAGCTTAGTGCAACCTTAGTAATAATAGTTATGGTAATAACAATATATTTTTCCCATATTTTTACAATTTGTGAGGACTAAGTGATTTCTTTGCACCCATTTTTTTCTTCAACTTAGAACCTGAGAGGAACTTCAATTTTTAAGCCCAAGTTACGACTAGTGAATATGAAGATGAGAGTGAAAAGTATTGTTATTATTATTGTATTAAAACATATATTACACTTACAAAAACGAAAAGAAAAAATTAACTAGTATAATGGGTCAAGCCTGAGCTTTATCCATGGGCTTGGGTCAAAGCCTAGCCCATGAATGTGGGCCAAATTTAAGATGGACTAAGGCCTAAGCCCACAAACATGTCTAATTGTATGTAAGAACATTATCAATGTATGGTGAGCTTTTGCAACAAATTCACCAAATTACTCAAGGTTATAGGTTATTATAATTTAATTTTAAGATAATTATATATAGGTGTATTGAGACATATTATATTCTCAAATGAAATATAATAATTTGATGTATGATGCTTCAAATAATTATATAACATGTTTCAAAATACACTGAAAAATAAAATAAAATATCACAAAATATCATTTCAAAATATTAATTTCTTAAATATTTAAAATTTAATGTAATATTTGTTTTTGGATAAAAAAGTTAACTTAATCTTTAATTTTTTATAAACAATTAGTATATTTTTTTAAACTCCAACTGGACTGGGTCTGATTGGACTACAATTCTAATTTGAAGTAACAAGACTATGGAGTCATTTGGTTCACATGTTTAGGAAAGGAGCAAACACATACAAATTTGGGCTGGGCTGCGCAGTTCGAGCCCACATACACCGTGCGACTTTGTTTGTTTTTAATCAATTAATTATTTTTCTGGATTGTTTTCTTGAACAAAGGGTAAAGGGCACAACTTATCAAAGCTAGCATCAGAAGTTCGTCAGAAAGAAAAAGAACTCGCACTCCTCTCTTCTGCTCTTGTATGATCCAAACCATCCCAAGCATTATGGGTTCTGTAGCTGAATCAGACAGAACTCTGTATGTCTTCTTCCTGCCTTTCTAATATGTTTATGATGTACGGATTTTAGGGTTTGTGCAGTGCTGAACCAGAGCATTTGATTTGCAATTTAACCCTAAACTGTGCAGTTGTAAATTTTCTTGTTTTCATTATCAAGGCTTAATAATAACTCTAGATTTTGTTTTCATTGTTAGGTACCCTTATGTAACTGGATCATCAGTTGTCGCCATCAAATACAAGGATGGGATTCTGATGACTGCTGATATGGGAGGTCAGTAGCTACTCCAATCTTTATTGTGTGTCCATATATAATATATTGCATCTTCATTGTATACTTGAACAGACTAATTAATTCTTTGAGTTGGAAAATCTGAGCATTAGAGTTTATTTGTCATGCTTAACAGGAGGATATTGGATTAGTTTGAGCTTCTTGGGTGGTATTGTATTGTATTGTTCTTTTTTTTTTTTAATTTTAATTTGTATATTTAGTGAAAATAAAAGCTGTGCCTTCTTCTTTATGACCATTGTACTTTGGTTCTGGTTTTTGATATGACTTTTTGCTGACACCTTTCCTGAGATATTGCTGTTATAAGTAGATAATTAGAGATTGCTTCATTCAATTTCCTGCACTATTACTTTTGTTGTTTATCTTATACCAAAATGTTCTATGGCATCTGAACCTGATTCATATGTTGTATTTCTGGAATTTTATAAGACATAAATTAAGACTATTTAGAACTTCCGATCATAAATGTGTCAGCTCTATGTAGTTAAATTTCTGTAACAGAGGCCTACTCTGCGTCTCATGCCAATGATGGTCCACTGTGATAGGTTCCTATGGGTCTACCCTGCGATACAAGAGTATTGAGCGTTTGAAGCCTATTGGAAAGCATTCTCTTCTCGGTGCCAGTGGAGAAATCAGTGATTTTCAGGAGATTCTTCGCTACCTTGATGAGCTTATGTAAGCCTTAATTATTTCACATGATAGATGGATAGGAGGAGCTGCTAAATCAAAAAGTTTGCATGTGTTTTCTGCCCCTTGGTTGGCTTCTTTAGTTTGTTCTGCATACTTTTTTGACTTCTACCCTCCAATCCTGAACTTTTTACGATTGGGTAACTTTAACATTCTCATGTAATTGTTGGTTTTGGGTTTTGATGGCTGCAGCCTTTATGACAACATGTGGGATGATGGGAATTCTCTGGGTCCTAAGGAGGTGCATAACTATTTGACTCGTGTGATGTATAATAGGCGTAACAAATTCAACCCATTGTGGAACTCACTAGTAATTGGTGGTGTGAAAAATGGACAGAAGTACCTTGGCATGGTATGCCTTAGTTTGTCTTTTTATTTGATTCCACTATGATTTACCTGCAAGTATCTTTTACTCAGTTTTTGTACTTGTGAATCTTATTCAGGTTAACATGATTGGCATTAATTTTGAAGACAACCATGTAGCAACCGGACTTGGAAATCATCTTGCAAGGCCAATTCTCCGTGATGAATGGAATGAAAATTTGACCTTTGGAGAAGGCGTTAAGTTACTTGAAAAATGCATGCGTGTGCTTTTATATCGTGATAGGTCTGCTGTCAACAAGATCCAGGTCATTTTTTTCCCTTTCTCATCCTCCACACCCCTTTCCCAGCCCCGCCCCCTAAAGAGAAACCAAATAATCGATAGCTATTAGCTAACTCATCAGCAAGCTGCAAGGGAGCATAATACGTATGGAGGATGTAGAGAAATTTACACCCTATTTTGGACTAAATAAATAGGAGAATAGAAAAGGGATTAAAGTATCATTGTAGAAAGATAATTAAGAATTTCTCATTATCAATATGTAAGTGAAATCTCAGAATATCCTTCTAAACCTATAGCTGTTAATAGCACATCATCTGTCCGCATTAGCATGCCTATCGACCTTGGACCAGGCACCATGCTCATGCCAGAAAATATTCTCTTCAAATTACCTCAGGTTCCTATGATTCTCTCCCTCGCTCAGTGGGTTCTTAGAGCCCTCAGTTACTTTACACTTGACATATGTCTTTCACGATAGATGACTACCAGATATAATAATTAGCCATTGGTTTGTGATTGTGAATTTTGAGCAGGACAAAGGGGGACGCTTATAATTACATATTGACCTTTGATGATTTCTATGTACTTTTTGACTTTCTAGTGATTAATTTTCAAGATTTTATTGGGTTATTTCAACCTTAGGTAATTTTAAGGTAATTATGGTAAAATTAGAATTCTACTAGGATACTATATGGGTTAGGAAAGTTCTAGGAGATTGTTTACTTGCCAGTCAATTTCTAATACGCCTATTAAAGGGTTTTTTATGTATACAACAAGGTACAACTTATATTTTCGGTGATGAATATTATTCCAAGGATTTTCCTTGTTTCCTAGTCAATTCCAAGTTGTCAACCAGAATGATACATAGCCCTTAGTTATTGTTTTCGCACTTCTGCATCAGATTGTGTTTCCTTTTTGTGGATGTTTTGTGGAAATAAATCAAGATAAAAACCAGATGGTCAAGACTTATATGTTGTCTGTGCACTTGTATATTACCCAAAGGCAACTGTAAAGGATAAGAACACCTACAAGATGTCTACTGGTTTTGTTTCAAAGGAATAGTCGAATACATCATCTTCTCCCTCATTAAATTGTAATCATTTCATTTTCCTTAGGGCCTTGTGGTCATTATGACAGCAGTGCGGTGCTTCTTATTATATGTTCGAAATCTAGAGTTTAAACTTGTTATATACATTTTCTTTGCTACCTGAGTTAGAATTGTTGAATATGCTGGATCTGGTGTGAACTGTATTTTCATTGCAACCTTTCTGTCATGCGTATACAAGTGTGTATGAGGCCTGGATCTGAACTAAATGACTTTGCTTCCTTGATTCATTATTAGATCCTTTTTCTTATAGTATAATTTTAAATTGATTGAGTGAATTATTTGTTGCAATATGATATTTATAAAATCTGTGATGCTGAATTTGCAGATAGCTAAAATTACTGAAGAAGGTACTACTGTTTTCCCCCCATTCTCATTGAAAACATTCTGGGAATTCTCTGCTTTCAGGAACCCAACGGCTGGTGCAGTAGGTTCATGGTAGCTGACTGCTAACTTTCATTACTTTAATAGAACTTTCCAACTACTCGTGTTAAATGGATATGAAATATCTTATCTGGAGTTTATTTGGAATTTGATGTGTTTATGTTTTTCTTGAATTCGTATGGTTGTTGTTGACATCTATTTCACGGCAGTGGTGATTCAGCTATTTAAAAAGAAAGCTACCGGAATTTTTTATTTCACACCAGTTTTCCTCTTTTATAACGGTAGTGCATTTGCCCCCTTCGGCTTTTATCTTGCTTCCGTTGCCTTCAAGGTGGTGCGTGTTTCCCGATTTGTTGTTTCTCATGAATATTTGTCAATGATCAATGCCGATGAAGGGCTCGCATTGTATGCACCATTTTTACCCTTTTATTTTATTGAAATTACGGGCCTTTATACGGTAATGGTCTATATTCGTGGGTGAGGGATAAATGTGAGGATAAACGATAAAAGACGCAAAATGTTACTTCTATGTCATTGGCTTTCACTATTGACTTTCAGTATTAGCCTAGCACTATAAAAAGTTTGTTGGTATAAGCAACTTTCCCGTTGGTGCGGTTGAGCTGCTAATATGTATCAAATAAATAAACTGTTATCTTAAAAGTGGTTTAATATAATGTATAGAATAAAAATATATAATTTTCTTTTTCAATTTATCATATCAAAGGCAGAGATAATTGCACTATTCATAGCAGTCATTCAAAACCAAGGAACAGCAATTTAAGTGTATACATATTTATAATCGTTTCTCCATTTTAAATATCGCCCAGTCTCCTTTCTCCCCCCTTTGAACTTACCTTTTTGAGATGCCTCTTACTCAATTGTCAAATATCCTAGGGGTGAAATTTAAATTTTTTAATTTTTATTTTTAAAAATTTTATTTTAAGAAAAAATTTAAAAGAATTATAAAAAATAAAAAATAAATAAAAATAATTCTTTTCATTTATTTTTTATATTCTTTTAAATTATTTCTTAAAAGAAAAAATATACAAAACTTCAAAATTAAATTTAAAAAAATAAAAAAACCCAATATTGCTAATCAGAATTCAGTTTTCGCTTTTCAAGGAGAGATCTGTGTAAGCCTTTCTAGAACACTTGATTAGACTAAGTCAATTACAAACTCCAACGTCAAACTTGAGAAAAAACAAAGTGACAAATAAAAGCATCCAAACATTCATTTGGCAATGGTAATCCAAACACACTTCTAACCTTCGGCGTCCTTAGAAAAAGAAATGGAAAAAGCATGGAAGCATGCCTATTCATACTTTGATAAATTAGCACCCGAGTTAACATTATCTTCTTGTATTTGAGGGAAAAAAATACTAGTACAATAAATTTGTGGTTACAAAAATATTAACTACTATTTTTGCATTTCATTCATTATGAAATTGTAGCACTTGCAAGAGGCAGAGAAATCAGTATTATAGACCATATGTCTACGTTACAGTAAGAAAGATAAATCAAGAGGAAAAGCGTCTGTAAGAGCTACAACGTATATTATTTCGATTAGTAATCAACATCCGACATAAAGTAATAAACCATGGAACAAAGCATCAAATATTAGAGTCTAGATATATTAAAATTTAGAACCATCGATATAGCTTAACAGGTTAGAAAATAAACCCTTCCTGAAGAATTGAATTACAGAGTGAAGAAAATTGCCCAGCCTTCCCCCATTATATGACATGATGACATCCCCTCTTAAGAAAACAAAACAAAGATTGTAATTACCTCTTCCTCTTTTTATTTGCTGGGGCAGTTCCCTTGTTGGATCCGCTCACATCATATGTGGTGTCAGCGGTATTCTGCTTCTTCAATCCCTTCCTACCTCCAAAACCAAATTTGGAATTCCTGAACTCCCGTTTCTTTTGTTGCTTTCCTTTTCCAAGAGCTTGCTTTGCCTTGCCACCAGATCGATCACTTGGAGAGACACCAGGCCTTTTCTTGTTTGACCTCTGAAATACTTTTCCATCCTTAAAGTCCAAATCCATATCTGCATCATTGGCACTGCCAGCAAACCCACTCTGTTGCCTCTGCTTCCTCCACTTTTTAACAGATTCTATGTCCTCCTTGTTCTGCTTAGCCCTTTCTTTCAATTTTTGGGCCTGAATCTCTTTGGCCAATCTTTTCGCCTCCCTGGCCTTTCTTCTCTCTTCGGCCTCTTCCATCTTCCTCTTCTCTTCTAAAAGCCGGCCTTTCACCTTTTCCATGTGGGTATCTGTCTTCACCATTTCTGCATAATAGTCTGAAGGTCTTAGAAAAGGGAGACCCATTGACTGAAGCTTCTCAAAGGCCTGCCTAGTTCCCTCCAATGCCTGTGTGTAAAAAGCAAGCTCCCGTGCCAAGTCATCATTCACGTCTACTTCTTGCTCTTGATCAATATCAATGGAGAGCTTGTGTATCCATCCCACATTCTCTGGCCAGCTGATGTCTCCAAGTTTATCTAGGAGACCATCTCTGTTATATACTGCATTTTTAGATGGTTCAGCCAATTTCACATTTTCTTCTTCTGATTCTGATTCAGATGCTGATAGTTCCCCATTCAGGTCTTCAATTTTATCGTTAATCATAGTATCCTCAATTTTCAGTGATGGTTCTTTATTGAGCACCCCCATTCAACCTGTAGAAACATGAAAAAAAAATCATTTCGCACCAAAAGAATGGTCTCTAGACTCTAGCATTACAATTTTCATTCTCTCTTTTTTGGGCTAAACAATGAAGAACATTCAAGGCACAAAGGTTCCTCACCCAAAAATCTGACAGCAGGCATTACAGTCAATGCATAATCAGTAACTTGATAAACATGAGCCAAATACACCAAATTCTAACAATAATGTTACAAGATCAAGAGGCAGAGCTCAGCCAGTAAGCACAAGAATCTATGCTAATGTTGCTAAATATATTGGATCATTGGAATTATCCCCCATTCCCCCTCCAACAAAACAAATAAAAAGGATAAAAAACATACAAGTAAAATCACCCAAATGATAGACAAGACAACAGTTCACACTATGATCATTCCAAGGCAGTAGTTAATAATATATGAAAGAAATCAACACCATGGCGTTGTTTTCTTTATTCAGTTAGAGAGAGAAATAATTGTGGACTATTGGAATATACAGTTCTCCAAAGTTCCAACAAAATTTCATGACAGACCAAGGAAAACACAACTATAGTTCCATGAAAGCGCAAAATATACAACTTGTGCTTACAAGCTTTTTAGCTCATTTTTTAACCCAAAAATGGATCACTTGTGCAAGAAAATGTTCGTACCTTAACACAATTACAAGCCTAACAAATACATAATTAACATTATATAATATCAATAAAGAGCCAGAATTCCATGTACAAGCAAAGAATTTGATGTCACAAACATTTAACACCAATAAATCAACGTTTTTTCTATTAGAAAAGTAAACATTTGAAGTTCCTTTTTCTGGAGAAAGAAAAGAGCCCAATATTCAATATTGATCAGAAGTCAAAATAAATAGAAGTTGAACTTTCTAATCGTTGAAGCCTAGCATCTGAACAACACCAAATGCCCATTGTGACTTTGGATATACTTTCATCAGGGCCTCATGTCTCAATAAATGAGAACTGAAAGAACTTCTGCTTTTAATATGACACGCATAAGGATGCCAGAAGCACCATACAGCATACAATGGGAAAATCAAGAGAAAAAAACAAATCCTTCATGGGAACAGTTTACCGGTTGCACGGATGAAAAGGAAACGAAGCAAAATATATATAACCAAGGTAACAAATCAACTAATATTTTGAAATAACTTCAATCCAGATAACCCAGAAGGTAAGAGCCCAATACAGTGATATTTTGACTAAAAAGAATAAGAACGAGAAATTGAAAGTTCACACAGGAAATCTAGAGCATGCTACTCACCTTGGGAGAGCAAGTTCTGACAGAGTTGCTAGCCGCAGTGAAGAGCTGAACTGCGAGGCGACCAACTACTATCAGAGGTATGAGGTTTAGGGAGTGGGCTGACCGAAGGGGCGTGACGGCTAGGGCATGGGTTTTATATTGCATTTTAGTAATTTACTAAACTACCCTTGTCAACCTTTTGTGGTTGTTGTTTTAAAATTGTCAGTCAGCGGAGGAGATTTGTGTAAAAGAATGTATAAGTGCGCCGCACCGAGAAGAATCCCGAATTCGAAATCAATTTCAGGATGGTCCTCAGAGTGGAGCTGAAGGGAAGGCGAAAGAACCTACGGGGGAGAAAATCTCTGACTTTGCTGGTAAGCAGTAGGCAACCCACTTAATTTGGCAGCGAAAAAATGTCTTATTTTGGTAGAAATTGCTTGAAATATCGGAGTTGCTTCAGGGGGAACTGTTTGAATCATCTATGCTCTGCAAACTCATTTATGCAGCGATTTCATGAATCAGCTGTGCTCAATAATCCCATTGAATCAAAATCTAAGAAGATTTATACTCTTTATCAGACTCAGAAAATTGTTCCCTTTTTCCAAATCGCTTCTAATAAAATTCCAGGCCTGTGTCCAAGCATTTGCTTTGGTTCTCATTATTCAACCAAGCCACCTTCAAGATCATTTAGAAGAAGAGCTCGTAAGAGATTGTTAAAATCCTTGAAGCCTACTCTAGACCAAGCTCAATTTCAATTGGCCTCGTCCCAACTTCCCCCAAGGTTCACTCCTGAAGAACTCTGCAACGTAATTACTCTTCAAGAAGACCCATTAGTTTGTTTGGAGCTATTTAACTGGGCATCGCAACAACATAGGTTTCGACACGATGTATCCACTTATCATATAACCATACAAAAGCTCGGTGCTGCAAAAATGTACCAAGAAATGGATGACATCGTCAATCAAGCGCTTGCAGTTCCATTTATTGGTTCGGAGGCACTTTACAATACCATTATATACTATTTCACTGAAACTCGAAAGTTGACTAGAGCCGTCAATATATTTAATCACATGAAAAGTAGTAGAAATTTGAATTGCAGGCCTTCTATCAGAACCTATAATCTTCTTTTCGCGGCACTGTTGAGTAGAGGAAGCAACTCTTACATAAATCATGTGTATATGGACACTACTAGATGTCTGTTTAAGCAAATGGTCAATGATGGGATAGAGCCTGATATATTTTGTTTAAATTCCATGATTAAGGGTTATGTGCTTTCTCTTCATGTTAATGATGCACTAAGGATATTCCATCAGATGGGCGTGGTTTATGTTTGCCAGCCCAACTCATTTACCTATGATTATTTGATCCATGGGTTGTGTACTCAAGGCAGAACAAACAATGCTAAAGAATTATGTTATGAAATGAAGGCCAAGGGATTCACCCCAAGTAGTAAATCTTATAATTCGCTTGTCAATGCTTTGGCACTTGGTGGAGAGGTTGGGGAGGCAGTAAATCATCTGTGGGAGATGACTGAAAAGGGGAGGTCAGCTGATTTTATTACATATAGGACTGTACTGGATGAAATATGTAGGAAAGGAAGAGTTCAGGAGGCAATGAGGTTATTGCAGGAGTTGCAAGAGAAGGACCTTGTGGATGGGCATGCTTACAGGAAGCTTCTTTATGTGCTTGAAGATGACTATGGGAATTCAGTTAGAAGAATTGATTCAGGTACTGCAAGCTGACTTTCTTTTATCATTATATTCAATTGATTCTATGTAAACCAAGATTTATATTTACTTGCAGATGCACACCCTAATCAAGAACTGTTTGTGACTAGCAATGGATTTATAACTTTGTGTAGTGGTTTCCTTTTCATAAACACATTATTCCATAATGTCTCATAAAAAAATGGACAAGGATTTTTTTTTTTAACTGCTAATTGCTTTATCAAAATTGAGCTATATGATGTCTTGTATAACTGGCTAGTGACTACACAACATTTTTTTCTACATATTTCAGGTCCAATGATCTTAACGAGTGTGATAGATTTTGAGATTGGACTCCCTTTTAGATGGATAAGGAAATCCTTCTAGGTTGCCTTGTTATTTGATATCATATTATTTTAGAATACAATATCTCTGTTTTTTCTTGCAGATTAGCTGACTGTTAGAGTTCTAAAGGACATATTTGTCTGAGTTTCTGAAACAATTAGTTATATTGCTTTGAAATGAAAAAGAACCACACTTGTCCATGTTAATGGATGGTTCATTTGCATATGACAGTTTTTCTCCTTTGATGCCCTATATGATCATAGCCTTGTTAAAGTACTGAACTAATATTAGCTTATGTGTTCAATATTACTTAGTTTTAGGTAAAAAGTTGTATGGTGAGACACTGTTGATAATAACCCAGAACTATTTAGTCCATTTCTTCTACAGAAGTTCCATACGTGTATTTTAACTGGTTTAAAGAAACATTGAAGCATGGTATTGATTGTTGATCAGCATCTTTTTTTAACCCCTGTTTCATACCAAAAATAGTATCCCATCTCCACCTTACCTTGAGTTGTAGAAAATATTGTTAAGCAGCCTTTTTCAAAACTTTCATTTATAAACAGTTGCTTACATCTAAGAAGGTTTAGGAGTTAAATATGCATGGGTGGACTTATTTGTTTTATGTGACGCATGTAGATGTATTCCGCGACAGCAGAGTACTTCCGGACAATGTATGGTAAAAACATTGATCTCTTGTTGCCTGATTCACCTGAAAACCAATATTCTCTTGGTTTCCCTCACATCCACCTGAGTTGCTACGTTCTTGATCAAGACTGACAATCAGCCTTGCAATTCACTTTTGATGGAAGCAAATTCTGGAAGAATGGTGTTGCAAGCTTGTATAAGATGATTCCTGTCTTGTATTTTCTGCTACTCCAGATCAGATTGGTTATGATACTCAGGAGCCGTTCCTCCCATACTGCTGGAAAAGTTGCTTTGATTTATATCAAGATTGACTATTGGCCTTGCAGTGAGCTTTTCATGGAAGCAAAATTCTGGAAGAATGGTGATGCAAAGGTGGTATAAAATGGTTTGTAACTTTGTATTCTCTGTCACACCAGAAAAAAAAAAAATCTAACCAATCCCGGGTGCAAAATATGCTGCAGAGAAGAATGGGTGATAGTTTGTAATTTCGTGGAAGCTATATATTCTTGAAAATGGTGATAGTTTGTATTCATATGTTTCAGTGATTGCTCCCTCCCACATTTTGTCTGAGAGAATTTGAAATGTGAATGCAGTGAAATCTGTAGCAATGCTCAACTAAAGGAATGTTGAACTCGACATTTTGATATAATGTATCCACCGGTGAATTTCATTATTATTATTATTATCATTATTTGGCATTGAAGCGAAAGTTATTCACACAACTAAATATACGTAAAGAAATGTATTGGATATTGAAAAATAATAATAAAATATGTATTTGTTGCAATTCAATTTTCTCACATGTTAAATTCCATTAATTATAAATTATTTCATCATTAGTCTAATTTCTAAACGAAAACATAACTGGCTGTTTAAGAATCTGTTAAATGTTAATGTTTGATGAAGCTACAAATCTTTTAATCATCCAAAATAATACGATCTCATAGGATTATACTACTACCAGCTTTCTTAGATAATCTCCCAATTTCAATTTCTACAACATTGTTAAACATTTTTGTTTTTGTATTGAATTACGGCTTATTCTTTTATGGTTTTATTCAAAATTAATTTGTCTCTTTGTGGTTAAAGTATCTCATTCAGCTATCAAAATTGATGGGATTTCAAAAATAAATAATTGATTTCAAATTAAATATTATTTGACCTTTATAATTATATTTTATTATAATTTTGGCATTTTTTTTATTCAACGAATTATCATCCAGTATTAAACCCAAACTGTTCATTTCTCATCTCTCCCTCTCGCATCCTTCTAGGTCATGTTCAGTTTGTTATTAATGGTTTGGTTGTTTTCTAAACTGTTAAAAAAAAACCGACTTTCTTTTTCAACACCTAAAAGAGTATCAATTTAAACAACTTCAAGAAAATAATTCTTTATTTCTGATAATTTTTTCTTCATTTAAAAATATTTTATTCAGAAGAATTTACTATATCAACATTTTTTTAAACAATTTTTAGAGTAGGAATTTATATACATTGTTTAAACAAATATTTGTTTTGAGCTTATAAAGTGACCAAAATTCATAAACATATTGAGTGGGATGTTCTGAGTACAAGGCTTTGAGTTTGTCCAATTAGAATCTTTGTCAATTGGATAAGGTACAGCTAATTGTAACTGTATATTTATTTTTAAACGATTATAATCTATAAATTTTTTTATTATATGTCATTAAAAAAATTAATTACATGTAATCAAAATAAAATAAATTGTGACCATCTAAAAATAAATTAATCGCCACATTTTACACCCTTCAATGGGATCCAAATCTAGGCTTGTCTAAAGCAGCTCAAGAGCTTTGTTTTTGTTTGGCAGAGAGTTTAAATGCGAGATCATTTTTTCCCTATTTGTTCTCTTTTCCCTTCTCCTACAACTCGATGTGAACCACAAGGAATTTGCAATTCGAGGACACAAGTGATTGCTCTAAATTGAGATCGGTTTTGTTCATCTTGTACTTTCCTTAATCATCTACTCAGTAGCTTTAGACAGTAGCTTTATACCTTTCAAACATCTGCAAATTACTAATAAAACCTCTATTGAATCGAACACTAAACATCTGGTAATCAAGTCTGGAGGTAAATTACCACCATTATTTAAAACTGATGACTACTTCTACAGTCTCAGTTGAAAAGAGGAGAAAAAGGCTTCTTGCAGCTTGGTTAATGGTTACTTGTCAAAACGAAATAACAGCAAATCATGGAGTTTTTGGGGGCCTAGAACCATGAATATGATCAAGAACTCGAACTTCATGTTATGAGGTCATGTTAATGCCTCTACTATGCTGGGTAGGCAGTGTATATATACCATACAGAGAATAATTCTTCATAAAAATAGGAAAAGAAGAAAGAAAATGATGCACATAACTAAAGAACATAAAATTGGAACAGAACAAAGAGGAGCCAAATTCAAGACACAATAAATACGACTAAATTAAGGCCTACAGAAGCGAGTTCACAACCACAAATAGTGGTGATTTTGGTGAAATTATGCTGCTTTTGCTGTCAAACCCAGGTGACTGTGGGACAGATCAAGTAGGATAGCATCCTCAACCTCCCTTTCAAAGTTTGTGAGAGTACCCATTTCTTGAATTGCATGCAGAGCCTCCCTGGACAGTGATCTTTGCCTCCTCATGCCCTCTCTCCTGCGATCGTGATCTGCGATCCTACACAACCAAGAACAGAAATTAAAGAGAGGAAAAGAGTGAGATAATAAATCAGGGTATATTCAACAGAGAGAGGGTTGAAAAAATAGAATAATAGTGTACTCTTTAGGAAGGGAAAGATGGTGGGTAATCCCTGAAAGACACAGAGGAACACCGTAGGTGGCACGGAGGTTTAACATGGACTGCATTTTGGGTTCTTAGAAGGGAAAGGACAGAGAAGTGAACAAGAAAAGGGCAGACTTTTTAATTTCTGATCATTTGGGTGAAGTCTCTTTCGTCCTATCCACGAGGCATTTATGCCAGACAGATCAATGAGACAAATAGTACTGTAAATCTGTAATTTTTGTGGGGAGGGGGAGAGCAGAAATGCTTTCTCTGTCTTAAAAAAATAAAAAAGAAACTATTGTTGCACTTTTCCTCTTATTGGTGGTAACTTACAATTCAACACAATAAACTATAAGAGACAATTATATGAACTCTTTTAACTCAAAAAATACCAAAAAAAAAAAACAAGCTGGTTACATTTCCCCTTATCAATCTCTTTGGATATAATGCCAATACATACGCCGTGTGAGATTCTCTTCTCTTTACTTGTACCTCTTCCTGGAGAAAGGTGGGAAAGGATAGTTAGTTTTTGTCTGATTATTTGTATCTATTACATCGCAAATATCCCACTAGCCTTTCACCTTCGTTAATCAAACTCCTTCTGCTCTCTCCATTTCTACCCAGACCACAAGTTCATAGTCAGTAAAAGGCTGGTGCTAGCTGTCCAATACTTGCATATATATAATGGACTTGATTTTCAGGTGAATTTCACATTTTTATGTAAAAATTTGTCAATTTTTAAGTTTATATTTTCTAAAAACCGACAAATGTCAAGTCTTTATCTCAGTCCCTGATTAAATCTATTGGAGATTAATAAGTTTCACCTCAACTTTTCTTTTAAGAAAAATTTTGGTTAAATCAAAACTGAGGACTTCATTAAGCTACTGAATATATATAAACTGACCATGAAAATGCTTGGCTTTTGGATACCTATTGGGAATACGCATTCACATGGGATTCAAAGGCCATTAATGCAGACACCAAACATGGACCTTGGGACACTAGAACTGTGATTGTGGAAGCTAAACTAGTACTAGACGCAAATGGGGTTAGTTCTATAATTGTGAAGTGACCGACAGTGTCAGTGAGGTTAGCACAAGAGGACAGGCTAAAGATACTTGGCCACTTTGAAATCACAGAATGGTTTGCCAAATAATACTAGCATTTAAAGTTTCTTGATAGATGTCTGCATCATCTGAGGCATTGAATGGGTTGCCCATTCAGCATGCCAAACCTTACCAGATGTATATATAGTTTTAATAATACAGTTATTCCATATAAATAATTCTAGACATTAAAGCAGAGGATGTGACAAAACAATCTATATGAGTGCAAGGTAGCAGTGTTGGCGGATTCTAAAGCACTAGAAGGCTATTCAACATGTGCACACGCTTGCTTGAATGACTTGCTTCCTTGTGTGTAAGACGGCTTTACCCAGAAAAGTTTGGTTAAGAGAAAATTTTGAGTATACTTAGCTCTACATTTTTTTTAAAATCAGACTAATAAAAATAAACACATAAATATGTTAAATATAAAAATAATTGGGAATCACTTAAATAACTTTACTTAAGTTTTGTTTTATTTCATTATTATTAGCATATTAAGGTCTTGTTTGTATAAATTTATTTCGAGAATAAATAATTTTTTTTAAAAAAGTACGTTATTCTTAAAAAAAATTTTTAAAAAAAGTTAAATAATTGTTTCGACTTCTCTCAAAAAGAGAAATAAAAAAAAAAAAATTTTTTTTTTGAAGGAAACCAAAATTTTTAATTTTTTTTAAGATGAGAAGTTAATAATAAGAGAAAATACTATTTTATTTTTTAATTACTGCATACAAATACAAAATAATTTTTACTTTTATAAAAAACTTTTTTATAAGAAAAATTATAAAAAATCTTTTTTATTAAATCTAATCAAACATGCCCTAAAACCATCTTGAAACGGCTATTCTAACAACTCACTCACAAGAAACCACACATTATTCCTTAGTTAAAAGGTAACTGAGAAAATAAGCACATGGAACAAGATTGGTTGCCTTCACATAAACATATACATCCTATTTGAGAAAGGCTAAAAGTAAGTCTAATGATTACCTAGACTAGTTTTAAAATAACAAAAAGTAGAGCAAGTTGAAGTGTGCGATGTACATGGACAGGATTCTCATGTCTTGATACAATTCACTTCACAGTTTCATTCCCCTAATCATTTTAAACAAAATCTATTCGTCAGATGCCACTAAACTAAACCATGCTTGATGAAAACGAAAGAGGCACGGAATAAAGCAGATAAGGCAATAGAGATAGGCAGGATGGCAGCAGCCTCTCGTAAACATAGCTACGGCAGCAGCTGACGTTAGAAGGATGAGCTCATGAGAATTGCACGATATCGGAGTGCTGGAATCCAACCACATAAGAAAACAAATGCAGACAATAATAAAGCAACAGATAACTGTTCAAAAAATGCTAAGCACCTTTGTGGTTAAAATTTAGTACTATATAATGGGAGTATCCTATTGGCATCTAATCTGGATGAACAAATAAAAAATTATAACTATTCCAGTCTTATATATTATGGGTTTGCTACTAGTCTAGAATCCAAGAACCAGTGATGCTGAAGAGGGAGCTATTAACTACAGCATGAAAGGTTTGCTACGCAGGAGAGATGACGCCGTTGCCCATGTCCATTTTGGCATTGATGGCGTGCGAGGCTGGCTTCAGGCTGCTGGCATCCTTTCTCCTGCATAGGAAACCTTGCATATGCAAAATGAGAACTCATCATTTCAAACCGCTGAAGGAATTATTGTGGAAATATAGGTGCAATTTCCTGCTTTCAAGTTTCCTTCTTTCTTTATTTACAACCCCACTGTGCTACTCTTTTTGCAGGCATTATATTCACACTGGAAATATATGGCCTCAACTGGAATCGGGTATACTAAGCCCCGCATGGTTCTGAAGTGCCTAACTCGAATGTTTTTTATTTTCTCTCTTGCCTTCATCTTCTTTAACAGTATGATTGTTTTGGCTTCTATATCTCTCTAGCTTATACTAAAACTCGAATTGATTAGGGTTTCAGACTTGTTCAGTATGATTGATGGGGTGATATGGTTATGGTTCTTTCTTGAGTCCAAGACTCCTTGTGTTTTCTTCTGTACGGATAAAACACGTGGCTCACGAATGGAAGATTGCATCCACAATTCCCCCCCAGCGAGAAGACTCCAATTTACTAGGAAACAGGGGTTACCTCTGAGTAAAGCTTTCAAAGTGCACAGTGGTGAAAGAGAGCTAACCAAGAAGGTATCAGGCTAAAACAAAATGGTTAAGACCCACCTGTAATTTAAAAGAGAACGACAAATCCGAGTTGGTTCAAGGATTTCAGTAGTGTTGCAGTCGCTGCCCTTTTTATTAGAGTATTCTTCAGATACAGAATACAAATCGAGATTGCAGATTTCATCAACTAGTTTAAACCTATTATCTAGCGGTCGGTTTGACCAAAAAGGAGTATTTATGACATTTTTGTGCGAAGGATGACAATACTTGAAAATTCTGGTCACAGACGTGAAAAACTTTCAAAGGCAACCAAGATGCCAACGGGAATTTATCAGACAAATCCCATAAAGTTGTATCATATTCTCTCTATTTTAAAATATTAATCGTTTTAAAAATTTTAATTTATTTTAAATTATCTTATTATATATTATTAATAAAATATTAAATGTTATTTTTTTAATTTTAATTTTATTTATGGTTATATTTAATAAAAAATAATAAAAATTTAAATTAATTTTAATAAAGATAATTTAATAAAATATAATTATTTTTTGTTAAAATAAAAATTATTTAATAGTTAAAATATAATTATTTTTTGTTAAAATAAAAATTATTTAATAGTTTCTTTAATTGTTATATTATTATTTTAAACATTAAATAAAATAAAACGATAAAGTATTTTTGAGCCAACTTAATATAAATGTTAAAGAGGAATATCAATAACACTGTAAACAAGATTTTATGTTATTAATAACTTCCCGAGGTAACATCTGCCCATTATAAAAGCAATTTGGATAATGAAAACTGGCAAATCAAGCGAGATTAAACACTCTTTGAAGCGGAGCCGTAGGGCATAAGATACATTTGCTGGCAGCAATAAACGAAAGGCGATTATGGCCATACATGTGCTTTGCACAACCTTTTGGGCATTAGTCGAAAATTAGCATTGTCCATAATTCATAGATGCTAGTGCTACAGCAGAAAGTGCCGATCTTTGGGGGTGACGGGGGAGAAGGCGTGGAGCTTAGGCGATGTCAACTTACGAGAATGCAGAACTCTAACCAGAACTGCATGCAATACATCAGTTGTATACAAAAATCTCCGATGATTATAAATTACTTATGTTAGTCGTTTATATATTTATTTGCTTAATGAGATAAAATATTGATTGTTTATCACATAATAAAAAGTTGTGCATTCAAACGAGAAAATGATAAAAGAAAAGGAAAGATCTGCAAGAATGATTTCTGATTAAATCTCAACTCACCACCATTGTCATATTCAAAATTGAAACTTTCTGAATGTTCATCAGTTCTGTAAACTGAAAAGGTAAAACTAGAAATGGTAGTATACAAAATTAGTTTCTGAATTCACTACTTGGTCGAATAAACAAATGCTGATCAGACCAGAGCAGAATGCATCTTCGTTTATCTCAGCTTGAACCCATTGATGATCACTAATATGGGACTTGCAGCACTTCTAGCAAAGAACTGGTAGCACTCCTGTCTCCTGGTAATGGCTGCAGGAGAAGCAATTAGCAAACAATTACCACCCCAAATAAAACCGTAGTTGATTTCTGAGATGAAAAATAAAAAACCAGAAGTGAAACACAAAAAAAGATGACTGCCAAACAGTGGCTTACATAACGAAACCCTCTGAGATTTCAAGTTATCCTTTATGCAGTACAATTAGAAAGACTCAGGAGAAATAACAGAAAAATAATTTGCAGGGGGTGGTGATCTTGGTAGTATACCTAAAAACTCATTACAATTCATTTTCACTGTCAAGTTGTGCTTTTGCTGCAGCCTTTTCAGCTTCTTCCAGAGCAAACTTTTTTAGTGATTCAATATCCCTTGGACCTGACCATTTTCACAACATGCAAAAATTGAAATTAGATCTGCCACCTCTCCCTCTTACCTTGGTTGTGGGGAAAGGAGGAGGGGAGCAGGGGGGAGGGGGAATAGCTATCATGAGCATCTTGCAACAATCAAAATAAAACTCAAAAAAGGATAAACCAAATATGAAAGTGAAAGTATATAGTCCTTCCTTCAGGGCTGATGATTTAAAACAAAAATGTATAATGCAAAGCTTTAATCTATGACTACCTGATGCTCCACAAAAATTTCCCTCTCATCAAATACCTGTGACTTGAATGATTTTCAAAGTCAATGACAAAATTTTACCTGATGGAAGTTTTGAATCCCTGATCTTATAGTGAAACCTTAGTTACTGACCAGACTCTAAGATGATAAATACCAAACTCATCTGATCATCTTCATTTTATCACCATTTCAAAGGTGACGGGTACAATCTTGCACCTCCAAATACATCGGCAGTAAGTATATAAGGGTCAGAGCCATCGCAGTAACTGATTTTCTTTTTAACTTCCGTTTCATGATGTGGTGAAAAGGATAGTAATTCACGGATGCAATGACTGGTGAAACCAAATCAGAAATGCCTTGTTTGGTTTTCCAAACTACATATTGTAAGAATTTCAAAGGCATTTTAATTTTTTTTTATTCTAATCAAGTGTAATTCTAACACCACTAATAAAGAGATATTAGAAACATGAAACATCAACTAGTCGTTATTGGTTGTGGTCAATTAAAGTGGAAGGTCTAGATTTAGCACATGGATCAAATTGAAGAACACTAACAGGAAATCAAATGGAATCTATGAAACACATCTTTGGCACAAACGAAAAATTTTAATTACCATGGTATTTGGCAACTTCTTCACCATCATAAAAGAGCTTAAAGGTAGGATATGAATGAATATCAACTTTGCTACATGCTGGTTTGCTTGTGCCGCAATCTACTTCTCCTACCTCTATTTCATCTTCTCCTTCCATAGCCTTTCCCAAATCATCCCATAAAGACCCCAAGTTCTTACTGACAGCAAGTGTTATAATTACAGGTTAGCAAGCAGTTGAAAAGAGCAGGCTCAAAATCCAGTCTAGCTTATCGCGGAGTAGATGAAAAAAATACTTACCAATGCTTGCACCAGGGAACGCAGAATTTCACAAACCATGCAGTGTCTTTCTCCTTGATCTTAGCAAAACACAAAATACACGCAGTTGAAAAATGAGATAATAAAAAAAAAGTGTGAGATGCAATTCAATAACAGTTTTGCCATTACCCCTCCCTCTATAAACTAAAGGACATACAAATCCCTTATTATACAACTTCTCCCATCCCAATCTGCATTTACAGAGGCAAACGTCAGTCAGCTGCGACTAGAACATTGGCTCCAGTAGTTTAAATTAAAGAAAGGTTCGCATTTGATTGCAGGAAAAACTAGCAAGAAAAAAATATATTTAATATAGATCCCAAAACTTCAACTTCCGAAAAACAATAATCGATGAATATAAAACTAGGTTTAGCAATTAGGGCATAATTAAGTGAAAAAAAAGAACTAGAAAAAGCGAGGACTTTCAATTCAATTATCAAGTTTGATAGTAACGAGCGATCGCAGCAACCGAACCGGGCAAGAAAAATTGAGTTAGGGTTTTACTTTGGGGAGAAATACCTTATCAGAGAATGTATCAGAGGTTAGCGTTATAACCTCGGATTGAGTGTGAAGAGCTAAACTGAGCAGAAGGAGAAGAAGAAGAACGGAAGCACCGTGATTTCTCATGGCTGCTCTACGCTGTCTCGCTGGCTCCAAGATCTACGTCTAACGTCTCTACAGCACCGAGAGCGAGTTCGGAGATGCTGTTGAAAGCACGTGGTTTGCACGTGTTGATTTGTTATCTGTTGCAGCAAGGATTGTTCTAATACTAACTACTAAATAATTTGAACATGCCCTTAAATTATATTTTATGAGCATAACTTTTCACTTATGCTTATTACTTATCGAAATAAATTTTAAATATTTATTAAATAGATTGATGCTATAAACTTAATGGTTCTATACAAAAGCTTTTAGATTATTGATGCGATAAAAATTACATTTGAAACTAAAATATTAAAAATACGAAATATGATGACTTGGAGGATGAATACATTTAATATATTTATATTGTGTGATACACGTTTTTTTAATAAACTGATAATTTAATAAAATAATAAGATAATATTAATATTAATCACCTATAGAATATTATATCTTTTTAAAAAAATTTAACAAAATTAATTAGTGACTTTAAATGCACTAATGTATATGTTAATAAATTTTTCTAATTTTGTGTTCTATTAATTCATTAAAAATAAGAATTAGTTATAATTTAATTTTTTTTACGGGATAGTTGTTTATGAACTGGTTATTGCCATGCCCAAATATCAAACTACAGAAAATATATTCATTGCATTATTTCTTAAAAATTAAAAAGTAATTTTTTAAATAGGGTGATTACCGTTTTTTAGATTGTTATACTCAATCCAAAACACTACAAATATTTTAAACCATGTATAATAGTATTGGTACTTACAATTTAAACAAAAAATAAGCAAAAAAGAAAGAAGATAAATTCAGTTAGAGTTATAAGTTACAAACTCACCTTATAAGTTAAAAGAAAGTAAAGGAAATTAATAGAAGACGTGATTTTTTTTTTAAAAAAAAATTCTCTTTGGGCTTAGGCTAAAAAATGAACACAAATAAATAAAAATTGGATAGGATTTACAAAACAAAACTATACTATTTATGTGCAAATTGTATCATTAAGTATTTGTTTTGATTTTCGACGATGAATCACAAGTATGACCAACTATTATAACCAACTATTAATGCATGCATATACCATAATGTTAATATCTAATTATGAAAGCACAAGATATAGATATGATTGAACTGATCTTATAACTTAAGAGAAGTAATTGTTGGTTAAGGTATAATCACAATTGAATTGTTTCGTAACAAAGACTTAAATATAAATTAAATCACAGTCAAAATGTAACACTTAAATTAATATAATTAAGTAAAAAAAAATTATAACCTAACTAATATTTATATTTTTTATCTAGTGATAAGTGTTCAGTTCAACAATAACTACACGAATAAAAAGAACCACAGTGAGATACTTCCTTAGACAAAGAAACATTTTATTCACAACTTCGGAAAATTTGTGAACAATCCTTTGAACAAATGAAGATTAAGCGAAAACACAATGAACAAGAACAACAAATGAGGAAAGGAAAAGTGTTCATTAGGCTAACGAAAGTAGCAATTAGGTGTCATAAAGAACGGAGCAGCAGAAAAACTCGAAACAGTGCAGATGGACGGTGAAGATAGTACTAATAGTAAAAAAGCTATCTGTCATTCAATTAATATTCATGGCATAGACCATTGATAAAAGAAGCATGCATGGATGCGTATAAAGACGAAAGAGAATTAAGTATAATGTATGTCTCCCTATCAAAATCAAATATAATCATACATATACCTCAGCGGGCTATGAGACCCCACAAATCTTAAGTCTAAACAGCCTATATGTAGCAAATTTGTCCGGAAAAAATGATCGCTCCTACAAAAATTTTCTCCATCATCTTACCATTCTCTAATATCCAATCTAGGTCCACTAAGCATCAGAAATGCATATTATCTTTTTCTTTTCTATTTGTTATTTTTTAGAAAAAAAGGACTTAATAAAACTCCACTGTGCCAGTTATAGTGATGGTAGGATCGAAGTCGATCCGCCTTGCTTTCTCCTCCTTGAGCAACTCAGGTAAGGTGTTGGCCTCCTTGGCTGCAACCCCTTCTCTGGTCCATAAGGTAACATGAGGCCATGAGTTTTTGGAAATTATCTTCTCACCTTCCACCGAGCCGGGACAAGCCTCAAAGGCAGCTATTTTATCTGAGAAGAGCAGCGCTTTCAACTCCACTGGGACCTTTTGATGCAAGAAGATGCCATAATCAGCTACAGCTTTGACGCCATGACTTCTCTTGTGGGCAAGAGTCACATGAGCTCGATTAAGATTCTCTAAATGCTTGTCTTTAAGAAAAGCTTCAATTGCAGGATTTTTCTCAGCTAACTGCATATGTAAATAAATATTATTGGATCAGATAATGGTCCTAATTCCTAAATTATTAAATCAGTTTGTTAAGATATCTGCAGAAATCAAACACCACGAAAGCACTAAACTGTAGAACGTCACTCAGACCTAACTTTCGTATAACAAAATTGTTATGACTTATGAGAATAAGCATAATTAGTTTTCACTTTTCAGTTAGCTTACTGAGTAAAGAGAACGAAAGGCAACTAGAAGAGCAGAATTTTCACTTACATTTTTAAGGGAGCCTTGAATTTCTGTAACTGGCAGGTTGAGGGCAGCAAAAACGATAGTCCCAAATTTCCTCTTCTCAGTGTCTGGTGGAGAGTAATCACCCTTTGCAATGTTCCTCAATTGTTCCAAGACTTGGTTGACAGCAAACTCAAATGGAACCTGCAGATGTTGTGAGGACAAATAATAGCAGCTTGAGTACAAATTTGGATTTTAACTATAAGAAAACAATCACCAGCGTAGCCTATTTAATACCAAAGTTGTCTAATTTAATACTAGATGAATGGACAAAAAGAATTCAATGACTTAGAATCAAAGTGATAAAAAAAATGAAAGATATACTAACCTGAATTGAATTAAGATACTCAGCATTTCCAAAAAAAATCTCCCGTAGTTTTTTCTCCCACATAGTCCATTCCTTTGCGTAGGATCCCTTGGTTGACTCTGATCTATTACAATAATGATCAATTTAAGATATTCTCAGTTTACAATGAAAATCTCAAAAACAAAGGAGCTAAAATAAACAAGTAGCCGATTAACCTATTGCTATGCACCAAGATTTAAGATAAAATACATCTCCAATTATGGCTATATGATAACCATAGGATGGAAAAAGTTTAGTGCATTGTAGCACAAGGCACTTTTGGGAATCTATGGGTGAATACAGCCTCATGTATTGAACACTTTCATAAACTAAACAAGCTACAGAGGAAATCTCAGGACTTAAAAATTATATTTGATCAATGATACAAGTAGAGGTATAAGATTATGTTGACTTAAAAATACAAGCAGAACAATAATCCTTTCCTTCTGCTCAGAACAAAATCGTCAGAAGTATGACATACTGAAAATTTCAAAAGTACTGATACACAGTAACGTCCTTCATTTTTATTGATTGTTCTACTGTACCTTGTTCTGACATTCTGCTCTCTTTGTTACGGTAGGCAAGTCAAGGACTTTAAATATTCTTATTACCACTAATTTCATTTGTATATTCTAACCATTTAACATTAGTCGACAGTGAAAAAATGGTGTCTCAATATATGCATTCTAATCCAAAATAATCACATTCTAAGATCTACTAAATTTAGATTAAAAGAATTCACAAATGCTCCACTAGGAAATATGTTTAAAATTAGAAAACAGAAAAAACAGAGGTGTAATTATTTCCACAATATGCAAACAAAATTTTATAACATTAACCTTCCATGTCTCTTAGCGTGAAGCTTAAATAGATCTATGCCCTCCTCCAAAATGGACTGCACTGGCTCGGGAAGGGGATTCCTGCAGATTGGGAAAGACACAACAAAAGTAATATTAATGAGAGGATGTATGAGTATCATCTATTTCAGATTGTTCTACTAGATTATTATAATGAAATTGCAATCCAGTTATCTACTAAAAATAGAGGAGCAATTACAAATCAATACTTCAAAATTAAAAACAGAAAGCAGATATAAGAAACTGCAATCACAGACGTAGATAGTCATAGAAACACAAAGCAGAAAGGAACAAAAGTAATTTAATATAATAAAAAAAAATTTATGAATTAATTTATCAAGATAAAAGAGAAGTAGAAAACAGGAGGATCAGGAAAATCCCTAGCAGAAAAACGAAAACGAAAAAAGGCATAAACTCAAGAGGCACTCAGGTCCCCTTGCATATCTGAAAAAGAAACCCTCTTGAAAAATCCATGCTGAAACCCACAAGGAGGTTAGAAACATAAGCCTTTCCCATAAGGAATGAACGGGTAAAGAATACTGACTAAAAGTCCTCACATTATGTCCAAGCCAGATGCACCACGGTTCAGCAAAAAGGGCTGCCCAATTCCATGACACCTTACTCTCCTTAAGTTTCCCAAAGCCTTGATAGTGTATAGATTTAATACTCAAAAAAATCCCAAACAGCTTACACCCAAGATGGTAACTTTTTTGGGTCATTGTGTTAAAGCAGTGGAAAAGAAAAGGATATAAAGCAAATCACAGAATTTATACTAGATACAACATCAGGGTGGGCATTTAACACCCAAACCAGCAAACTACCGAGCCTGGCTCAGAAAAATTTGGGCTTTCATGGACAATAATTAGGTCCAAGGGCTGGGTGTGGAAAATTTTTTGTTCTTAATTTAAAACCGGGATAAGGAAGGGCTTGGGCCCAAGTGATGTCTATTATAACAATGTAAAGCCCAGCACAAACGCAACCTAGGGTTTGCTTACCCCTCAAGGTAGAGAATAACATATCCTCCCAGCATGTAAAGAAGAAAGAGTAATACTGGAATACATCAAAATACCAATTAAAAAACCCATCCAATCAATGAAGGACACAGGTTATAATCTTTGCAACCATATAACACTTTAACTTGGGCAATCACGAGCAGATGAATATATTTGTAACAACTTTCAAGTTTGGGTTTCTTCTGTTCAGGCTACTAACTAGGTTTTGTTAGCTACTTTTTGTCCATGCTCAGCTAAAAATCCCAGCTATTCAGTGCTATTTCCTTTTTTATTTTCTATTGATTAACAGTTTCAATAACTTTCTACTAAGCAAATGTTCAAACAACATCTGATGCAGGATAGACTCCTGAAGTTCAAGGATTAAATTAAAGATCGCTTGCATTGTAATATCATAGACTAGAAATGGCTCTTCATGCAATCAGCATTCCTGAAAAATTGTACAATGCTACAGATATGTAATATCCAAAGATAGCTACTAATCTAACTTTATAACATTTCACTTCGTCATCTTTCTTGTATTACAGAGGAAGTCCCTCTAAACTCATAGAACAAAGTTTCAACATATTTTCTCCTTGCCTTAACCTATCTCTTATAAATCAAAATTTTCTGGTTGGAAGCAGTGTTTTATAATATTGAGGGATGGATTTAATTAAATTTAGTTTAAATAATAAACGAAAAATATAAGTTTAAACTTTATGAAAGATTGGGATACAACTAATAGTTTGAGGCTGCTATTTCTTTTAGAAAATTAAACGATAAAAAGAAAAGAAAATGAACTACGAAGTATGAACTGAGTATAGAGTACTAACAGTGGTGATAGAATGGAAGTACCTATCTGATTTTAACAATGGCATCTTGACAAGTGAGCCAAAACGCTCAATTAACTCACCCTCAAACTCTTTACGACTCTGAAAAGAGTTAACAAAAAATAGTTTAGAAAATATTGAAACATAGGTGCCTACAAAATGAAACAGTAAATAACAGAAACATCATACCTTACCCTCGTAAAGATGAGCAATGAGATTAACATCATACCTTGCCCTCATAAAGATGATAAAACATTAGCAGCACGTAGCCAGCATTTGGAGAAGCCTTATCAAGATTTCCCTTGAGAAATTTGAAGAATACAAGAAAGAGTTAGTGGAAGGTAATCAGCATGTTCAAGACATCAGGAATCTGATGTATATCCAGAAAGACAAAACAAAATATACCGGATGATTAACTCGTTGAAGCACACGAAACATGAAAACAGCTAAGGCATCAAGGGAATATGGATTTGAATCAGTTCCTGCACAAAAATACATAAAGAAAATGCTCAGAAGTCAGAAGAAATATGAAACTAAAATATAAGTCAAGCCACTATTAGCCACTATTGCCATCACTTACATTTTCTTTTTTGATAAAAAAAAATCTAGAATTTTTTTCCATTCATTTTTTCAAATTACACATGCACACACAACCGAATTTACAACCCTCAACCACCTTTCCATTCATATTTTTAAGCAAGATAATACTCATTTCACTCAGTTTACAAGGGAATCCAGCATGTCACCCCAAATATGGAGACATGCAAATGCTTCCACACTGGTTTCACATGGTGATATAATATACAATGATTACATTCTTAAAATTATATTACAAAGCATTAATAACAGACATAAATATGAACAATTTCAAAATTAGCAGGAAATATAACCTTCAGATTCGGCCACAACTGGAACAGCAGAGACTCTGGTTCTGTGACACATGTCTTCTATCTGCATATTTGACAAGTAGGAGTTGGTCAATGTAAAACAATATTGACATATATACTGTCTACAATGTAGAAAACAGGTCATAATACTGTGTAAATTATTAATAAAAACCATCCAACTTAACTTGTACAGTTAGCCCCACAAGATTTTGATTGGTGCAATTTACCCCCATAATCTATCCAATTGTGCAAATAAAGACGTCGGTCATCATGCCACTAAAATTGATAGCATAACTGAATTATAGATGAGGTAAATTGCACCAATCAAAAAGTTGATGGGGGATTAATTACTACATTTTTGCTATGAACTATAACAGTACAGTGACGGAAGTTTGAATTTCACAATCAGAAAAATGATGGAATTAACTTGCACCAATTGAAACATTTGAAGGTGCTTTAAAGTCAAATTTATGACTAAAATATGTTTATCTTAGAGTCACGAAAATTGGCCTTAATTATATCCAATTCCACTGTTGAAAAGGTCATCAAAGGCAACTCTTAACTTTTAATCAGTGTTTTCAAAACCAGACCAATGATTAAACTAGAAAGATGAGCAGTTAACAGTTCAATGATTCACTTGTGGTTGAACTTTGTTAGGATACACAAGCAAGGAAACTTGGAATCTCACATCGGGTGCATAATCACTTGGTGGGGGGCTTATAAGGCCTTTAGACACCTCCTCTCATGAGCTATTTTGAGGGAGAGTTCTATCCAAGCGGTCCTTATCAAGTGGTATCAAAGCAGTTAGTTCAGTCTAAGGAGGTCCCCTGGTTTGGCGACGGCGGGCTGGAGAGGAGCCGAAAGGGGAGAGGAGCGAAAAGGTGAGGACCGAGTACCAACTGCTAGCGCCGTGGACGTCGTTGCTTAAGGAGGGTGGATTGTTAGGATATACAAGCAAGGAAACTTGGAGTCCCACATCGGGTGCATGAACACTTGGTGGGGGCCTTATAAAGCCTTTAGGCACCCTCCGTTCATGAGCTAGCTTTTGAGAGTAAGTTTTACCTAGGCAGTCCTTATCAAACTTCAACCAGAAGTTATATATATATTAAAACATTATCACATGATCTTACAATCTCACCCCCTTAATACAATCCCAATCCTACTTAGAATCATTTTCTGGCAGCATCACGATCTAGGACGTGAGATTGTAGGATCTTTGTTAGACCTCCCGTTAATTTAGTCTACACTAGGAGGGCTAAGATTGACAAGGAACAAGTTACTAAAGAATCTGTGATCAATCAGAATTAATGGGCTGGAATCAGAGTAAATATCCGAGAT
>JASKGM010000009.1:6353178-6396094 GCA_034509205.1 Ceratonia siliqua
CAGAAAATAAAAACTAATTTTTATATTATTTTTCTTCTTGTCACTCATTTTTTTACTATTTACGAAATTGACACAGCATTTTCATTGTTTTTAACTTAATTACGATATTGCCACCACATTTTCAAAATCCTTATTTTTCAGTTTTCAAAATTTTCAACAGGAAATACTGAAAACATCTTTTTGTTGTTTTCAAATTTTCAGGAAATTTAAGAAACATTTTCTAAATTTCTAACCAAACACGTTTTCACTCTTATTTCCTGTTTTCAATGAAAATGAAAACAGAAAACACCTAAACCAAACGCATTAACTTTTCATTTCTGAAACGAACGGCCATCCGGCAGCTTGTAATCGATTATTCTTGGGTACCAATCTATATAATGAGATTCTTTTTGTTTCAGTTCCCACTTCCCATTCCAGATTCTTCATCTTGGAGTTGGATCTCAACTCTCAAGGTTGATACTAGTTCTCGCTGACTTGGCTTTAGCTATAATGGAATCTGCTTGGTTTAGGGCTAAGCTACCGCTCCCTCGATCTACCAGAGATTTTATCTTGGGCCAGGTTGAGCTTTAAGAACCTGATCTTTGACTTGATTTCACTAAGAAACCCTCTGTTTGCTAAATCTAAACATTCTTTTCAGAGGCGTAGTTAGTAAGCAATTAACATTTAATATAAAATTGGTTGAAAGGAAGCTAAGCTGAGCGTAATATTATTGTACTTTTAATATATTTACAGATTTTACTCCTTCCTCCTATTTGTACTCTTACAAAAGTACACTTCATAGATTGTTTATAATTTTATAGGACTTAATTTTTGGCACATGGCTACACGGATTCAAGTTGAGGCCTTTATAATTTACTCCAATCTTTCGCCACTAAATTATATATACTATACAGTAATTTTTATAAGGCTAAAAGAAAATTTATTTTTATCACCTTAATTTCTTCTACCCTGTTGGAATCTTTAAAATTATAGATTTGATTTCATTAATGAATGAATTTTAACAAACATGTCTGGAATCTTATTAACTCACGAATTCAAATAATTTCTAAATCATACAACATGTAAAAGAAGATGGTTTCTAATTTGTTACTTTTAATGCCTACATTTGTAAATCATTCCATTAGAATGGACAATTTGGTCATATCAATAAGGACAAATAATGGAAGCAGACCCTTTTTACTGTTGACTAGCACATTTTTAACTACAATTGTATAACGCAAGTATGTCAGATAAATAAAGTGGATACTCTCCGACAGCCCTGGAGTTTACAAATTTTTTTTTTTAAAAGTTTTGTTTTGTTTTTAATTTTTTTAATAATGATAAATTAATTATATTTAAAAATATAAAAAGAATCAAAAAAATTCAAAAATAATTATACGTTAAAATAAGTAAAATTTTAAAGAAAAAGAAATTTAAAAAAAAAACAAAAATATCTCAAATTTTAAAAAAATACTATAAATAAGACAAATAAATTATATAAATAAACCATAAATAGCAGAATAAAATAAAAATTAGGGAAGGATAGCATAGTGTCCCTAATAATTAAATAACTAAACCTGTAGTACTGCTAATTGAAGATCTTGACTAGCCCTAGTTTGTTACTTTTCTTTTATTATTTTTTTAATTGTAAATTATATTTTATACAAAAAAATTTGAAACTCTAAGGTATATAATACAACGGTCAATTTAAGCCATCGTTGATGGCGGATGTATATGGTTAGTTGAATTAGAAACATTTGGGCCATGTCTGATTGTCGTCAATGCTAAACAGCTGCATAATCAGATGCCATATCTAATTCACTTGTTGAAAACGACAGCATTTCATTCTCTCTCTCTCTAAAATCCTTGTTAAAAATTCAAACCATGACTCAGCTAATGCCTAATGCTGCTCATTTGTCATTGATTAGCGAGGCACTTTCAAATAATTTTCAAACTGATTACTGACCATTTTCTCACGCCCAAATCCTAACTTAGATTTGGTCTGCCAAGAGAGACAAAATCCTTACCGAATTTGGCGCTCATGCTTCACTGAAATTTCTAATGCTTGGGGGCGCGAGAAATTCTCATCACCTTCATTATCATATATATTTGTGCAGTTACTATTTTCAATTTAATAATGCATATACTAGTACTACATGTTCTCAGAATCTGCCTCATCAGAATATAACGCAATCATGGCAGAATATCTTGAACAAACCACCACCATTTCAAAACCCAACTGTTCAGAGAGTTCAGACTCCTCAGACTGCACTAAACAATGAAACATCACTCTCATTCTTTCTATCTCTCTCTCTCTCCCGCTTCTGTTGTCAAATTTGGAAATGATATGTTAGAAAACAAATCTGAAATTATCTACTTCTCTCCAACTTCCTTGACTATGTTAGACAACAAATCTGAAATTTCATTAGTCTATTAACCAATAAAAAGGTTAAAAAAAAAATTGACAATTCAGCGGGGGAAAAAAAAGCAAACAAGAAAGAAAAGAGAGAGATGATTCAAAGTGAATCAAATCTCTATTGACCCAAAACTCCGGGGTTGAAAGTTTAAAACTGATATATCTTAGTGAAACATGAGAGGAAATCATCAGCTTCTGGAGGAGGAAAGCCCAGTGTCTACATTAGGGGGCTATTAAGAAGCCCATGCCAAGATGGCGTGAGACCATTCCAATTTGCTCTTCCTGAATCAAGTTCACCCATGTTTGTGTCTCCATTGAGCTGCCATGGGAAACCCCACAATACCTTAGTTTCACCTTGTTCTCTGACATTGCACAATTCTTGCTTCATGGTAGTGACTGTCACTGCTTGAGTCGTGGCATTACTCATTTCTTGATCATATGGCAGCATCATCTCTCCACTAACCCCAACCCCACTAGCACTGCCATTATCCACCTCTCCCAAATCAGCATTTCCATAAGCATAGTAAAGATTCTGAAGATTATGCTGGGTTTCCAGGTACCCACTTCGAAGTATATCTAAAAATCCTCCAGGGTTTGTGGACGAGGGGGGGTTCACGCCTGGATTGCCAAGAATATCACAATGGCTGCTTGTGGGGTTTCCCAAAATAGAGAGATCATGGTCATCAAAACCCAATTGCCCACATGATTGCTTTTGGAGCCTAGCTAATGCAAGGGTGAGGTCGCTGGACTCATAAGACAATTGAGGGAGGTTATTGAGGGGGTTGATATTAGGTGTGAGGGGTTGATCTTGAGTCCTTTTTGATGATGAAGACGATGACCTCTTGTTCTTCCTGCAGCCTCCACCCACTGGAACATTCCTCAGCGTTCCTCCTTTGGTCCAATATCTCCTGCAAGACTTGCAGAAATATCTTGGCTGCGAAAGACTGTAATTGTTGTAGTAACAAAACTTGGTATTAGTAGAGTCACATCTTGGGCATTTCAGCGCTTGTTCTGGCTGGGGTCTTGGCTTCCTCTCCTGCTGTGCCTTTGAGCAAGCTAACATGTTCTCCAGTGACTGGCTAGACATTTGCTGTGAGATTTAATAAAAAAGAAAAATCCATTAGTACGCATTAAACTGAAGAGCTATAAAACACATTTTCCAGAGTTTAATTTGGGTGATATATGCATACATATAATCAGAAAGGTAAAGTTAAGGTCACTGGCCTGCTCAATTTTGGAAAAGGAGATAGAATGAGGGAGAGAGGTTCAACTTCAGATTGATCTTTAAATTATTCAAAGACTTAAAAGAAATTAAAAAAATTTCTCCAAGAAGTTCAAATTTTTCCGTTTCCAATTTTTAACTTGGTTGATATTTGACAAAGATTGAGATGGGAAAGTTTGCCCTAACTTCCCAAGCTCGAAGAAAGTTCATAACACAAAGGCTACAGAAGTTTCCTATATACTTCTTCCAGAAATTTCACAAAAAGGTGGAAAATTAAAATTTCTGATTATGAAGGTCATTCATCCTTCATAATACAGCTCTTCAGGAAAGAAGTATGAACAATAATCCAAAATCAAATTCAGTCATAAGAATAACAACCCATTAAAAGATCAAAGAGGAAGGTAAAAGGCATAGAGAACTACATCCATCCTACCTGGTGTTGTCCAGTTGAAGGATCCATCCATACAATCAATTAAGCACTCCTCAGTTTGAAAGATGTGGTTTTGTGTATGTGGGTATCTGCGTTTGTTTGTGTGTTGTAGGACTGAAGAGAAAAGATAGGGAGAAGAGGAGCTTAGAGAGAGCAAAGGTAGAGATGGTTTGTGCAGTCATGCAAAGTGAGGCAATAGAACCACAGGTCTAGATATATAAAGCAATCCCAAGAGAGAGAAAGGGGACTAGAGAGTGAAAGAGAGGAGAGAGAGAAATTAATGATGTTTGCCGTACGAGATGATGGATGAGGTTGGCTTGCACGCAGAGAAAGCATTAAGAAAATTCGAGTTCTTCTACCCAAATCTGTTCTGCAACGGTTTCATATGAAGCAGAAAGAAAAGAAACCTCTCTCTCTCTCTCACCCACCCTCACATTCTCTGTGCTCGTGGGTCCCTCTCTCGCGTGGATGCAACTATTAGTGGACCCCGTTCTTTGGCCTGGCCAGGCCGTAGGTCCCCACGCATCCACCACTTCCTCTCTCTCCACTCCACCCCCACCGCCACCCCCAATTCATCGCCCAAAACCTCTGCGATTTTCTCAGCCCCAATCATCATAAACCTCGTGGAGTCATCTTCCCATATATTTATTTCACATTTATAAAGAAAAAGTTAAAATCTTTTCAAAATTTTAATTGGAATAATCGTAGGACACGAAGAAAAACAGAGATTTGGTCTAAACAGAGGGAGATGGAGATAGATGGTTTTGGTTGTTTATGACGTGAAATGGGAGTGGGACCCATAGAATGGTGGCGATGGAGCATAGAGTATTAAATCAATGGAAGAATTGTGGTCGTTTGTTGAATGTTTAGGATGATGTGGACTGGTAATGATGGCTGGGGACAAGGATGGGGACACCGGTGACAGTGACATAGGATGTTCATCTTCTTCGTCTTCGTCATCATCTTCATCTTTTGGTTCCCTCACTGTTCACTCCATTTGCTTAGCTTCGTTTATCGTGTTACATGGAACACGTTCGCTCTTACTCATAATTAACTTGCAACCTCCCCCACTCTCCAGACTCCACTCATTATTCATCACTCAATTTCCTTTGCTTGGGTGCTCGCTGGTGGTCCCTCGTCAATATCGTCCATTCTATTCTCTGTATAGTCAGTATTTAGATTGCAAGATGGAGTTGTACAAATTATTGTCGTTTATTTATTTTTAAAATTTATTTTTTTATTTTATAATTGTTAACAAATAAATAGAGGAATCCGTATAATAACGGGTCTTCCTCAACCTCACTTAGAGGTTTTGTTTTCTGTAAAACAACAAATTTAGCTAATCAACATATAGTTTAATTTTATTAATTAAATTAACTTTATAAACATTAAAAATATAACATATAACATATAATACAATACAAATATTAAACACAATGAAATATTTGTATAATTTAAAATAGTTTGTTTTATATATGAACACATGTCAAATATGACTAATCATTCTAATTGGACACACATAATTATCCATTATGGCGTGTTCATTACAAAACCTTGGTTTCTAATAAAATGAACAAGAAAGATAAACAATTGTTTTACCAACATTACCTTTTTAATTATGGTATCTTCTACAGGTTCATTTTAAAAATATGATACTCCTTTTATATAACACATATCTAAAAAAATAAATATCATACTATCAAAAATATTAAATTTTTTTCATCATCTATGTAAGTTAAAAAATATCTAAATTTCTCCATATGAATTAAAATTTGTATTATATATATGAAAGCTCATATACACAAAAGGTATTTTTAATTTTTTTAATATGAAGTGAACATTTTAATTGGTCTCGTTAATATTAAAATGTCTATAACTTGTGTTCAGTTATAATTTTAGAAGCATTAAAAAGTTTTTTTTATTAATTATCAGATAAAAATAAATAAAAATGAAATGGGAAATTGAATTATTTATAAAATAATATATGAAAGGTAAAGTAAAGAAATGATTGCATGACAGTTAGCATTATTTGGCAATGCAGATTGCAGAAGCGAATGATTTATTTCGTCCTATTGTTTATTGGATATGTATCCAACTCAATGATCTGATTATTCCTTACACATGGCGTTTTGTCGCTTAGCTGTAAGGAAAAGGACCCTAGCTCCTCTTTGACTCATTATTTTAATCAAAACTAATTATCACATTCACACACTACTAATTTCAATGCAGGATACAATGTGGAGTATTTCTTAATTTCCCTCTTAATATTACAATTAAGAGATGAACATGCAATTTATCAAAAGTCAGATTTGGAAAATGTGGCTTCTATCTTTTAAATTACTTCTTTTGTTTTAAATTATTTATTATTTTAAAATTTTATTTTATTTTAAATTATTTATCATTTTATATTATCAATAAAATATTAATTATTATTTTTTCAACATTACCCTTATTTATTGTTATCTTTAATAAAGTAGTAACAAGAGTTTAAATTAACTTTAATAAGAATAATTTAGTCAAGTATACTTATTTTTTACTAGAATTAAAATTATTTAATAATTACCTTAATTATTGTACTATTACCTTAAACGACAGATAATTTAAAACAGATGGAGTATTATTTATTTGTTTCCCAATTAATTTTATAAGAAGAGTGGTTTCTTAAAAATCAAACATTTACTAGTTTTGTGATAAAAGATTCTAATGGTATAAGTGGTATCAATATCTCTTTTAACATTTTCGATTCTTAAAAAGTTATCCTCAGCCTTTACTCATCCCGTTTTAAATTATCTATCATTTAAAATAATGAGACAAAAATTAAAAAAATTATTAAATAGTCTTAATTGTAACAAAAAATAATTATAATTGACTAAATTATTCTTATTAAAATTAATTTAAATTCTTATTATTACTTTATTAAAAATAATAATAAATAAAAATAACGTTAAAACAAATCAATTAATATTTTATTAATAATATAAAATAACAAATAAATTTAAATAAAATAAATTTTTTTAAATAATAAATAATTTAAAATAAGAGAATATCACAACGGAGATAAGTTAACAATGCGGTAAACAGTTAACAAATGGGAGAAACAAGGGCTAATTAAGCCAGGTAGGTGTAACACTAATGCCTACTACAATACATGCATCAACATCATTAATATTAGCGACATGTTTGGAGGGAGTGGCGGGAAAAACTTACACACTGTCTTCATATATATATTTTGGCGTACGTAGTGGAAAATCATTAGCGACAATCATTGATCCCAGTCTCATATATATCCTTTGGATTCCATGCAATTTGTTTTTATTATACGAAAGCCATAAATTAATTAAAATACATTTAGACAGCTCTTATGAGCAAGAGATGGTTGATCCCATCTGATTTATTGGTCTGATCTCCTTGGATTTTCATTTTCACCCCCACTTGATTTAGCTTAAGATAGGGGTGACCTCTAAGATTTGTGTCTATCTAGATGGCCGCTTGAATTAGCCACGTGATTAGTTCAAATGACTATCAAAATTCTTCATAAACCAAGTAGTAAGAGTTCGAACGTTAAGGAGGTTACTCCCACTATCATTAAACCTAACAAAATGGTAGAGCACGGTGTAAAATTAGTAAAAATTTAATAAAAGAATGAAAGATAGAAACACAAATGTGTATGCTTATAATATATATAAGATATTATCCTTAAAACGTTATTTGTTCTCACTAATTATTGTTGGATTCAAATAAATACATTTTTAAGATTTATCTAAGTAGCTAAAAAATAATATTCAGCAATGATATTGTTCTTTATTCAAGAACTTTTCTAAATAGATAAAATGAAGTGAATAAAGATAAATATATTGTGTTAGTAAGATTTTTTTTTATGGATTATTTATTATTTATAACATTTCATTGAACCATTATATTCTTTTATTGAACAAACATAACTTTTAAATATACATTTTCTATTTAATAGACATCACTTTTTGATAAAACATTATAATTATTTACTCACTTAATTTCAAAACTAACTATTACTACCTAAGACACAGATGATTCATTAAACCTAAGTAGACAAGACTAATTAACGATAAATACTACCCTATAACCTTATTTTGAGACTAGAGAGTAAGTATTATAGTATCGATTTTTTATTTTGTTATTTTGTTTTATTTTTTTATATTAATTAATTATTTTTTATATCATTTGTTTTTGAAATTTTTTAAAAGATTTTAAAATTTTTTTACATTTCCTTATATTATTTATTATAATTTTTTTTACTATCCATTCATAAATAAAAAAATTTTAAAAAATAATATATAATATAAAAATTAATTAATTAATATTAAAAAAACAAAAAACAAAAAAAAAACAACATTACTAAACCTATCCTAAACATAAAAATGAAGCTATAGATACTCACGGCCCTAACTTTAACAATCACAAAACTTAAAAGAAAGAAGGGTACAGACTTATGTGGTGGGGTGGGGTCAGGAGCAAGAACATCATAGCATAGGGATTAGTCATGTTGGTTGACTGGTCAAACATAAACCAGTCAAAGGAAAGCAAGAAAAGTGAAAGTAAGTGATGGGAAGCCGTGCCAAACTGTCACCGCACCCAACACATACGGTGATGTTGTTCCTATTAGTATTAGTATTACCATTTCCATGAAGAAAAGAATCTGCGGTTCCCATTTCCCACTTCCTTTTCTTCCACATACAATCTCTGTCCACTGTCTCCATGGTTGAAGTTGATTTCTCATTTCCTTCATCTCGGGATGTGATGCCATTTTATAACAAAAAAATATAATTTAAAATAAAAGAGTAATTATTAAGTGTAAATATTTAATATTTTGTTATTTTAAATTATTTATTATTTTAAAATTTTTATTTTATTTTAAATTATTTATTATTTTATATTACCAATGAAGTATTAATAGTTATTTTTTTAATATTATTTTTATTTATTGTTATTTTTAATAAAATAATAACAAGAATTTTAATAAATTTTAATAAAAGTAATTAGTTAAATATACTTATTTTTTGTTAGAATTGAGATTATTTAATAATTACTTTAATTTTTATATCATTACCTTAAACGATAAATAATTTAAAACAAAAAAAATAATTAATAGCATGTAATATTCTGTGTACAAACATTAGTTGATATACTTATATATATAGTTTAGAATTATACAAACCAAGTAATTAATGGATTGAATGATCAAAAGAAAACAATATAATTACCACATCATTCAAATTAAAAGTAATGCGTTCAATTTTCAATGTTTTTGGTTTTAAGGGGGAAAACACAATAAATTCCCTTTCATCTCGCACTTTCCCTTTGCTCAAATTGGAACAACTATCACATGACGGTAACAGGGATTATAAAACTTCATTATATGGGCATATCTTTAATATTAAAATACTCATTAAATAAATGAGTGGTACATATATTTTTAATTATAATTATAATTATAATTATTTATTTTTATCTTGTAATTATTAATTATTTTTTTCACATATCATAATAAATTATTTTTTTCATAAAATATGCCCCATATATATAATATTTAGGCACAAGTATTGGTGTACGAATTATTATAAAATGTGTGATATGATGTATGAACTTAACTCAAACAATTAAGGTGAAAATTAAAGACTTGGTAAGGAAGTATGTTTCATGTCTTAATTACTTATATTCAAACTTTATATAGTGTTTAGGAGAATTTATTTTTTTAAATGTACAAAGACTTTTAAAATTGTTATGGAAAGGACTTGGTCTCGATTAATTAATATTTAAATTAGTTTGAAAATATTCTTATTGGATAAATTTAAAAAATATATATAAAAGTCTTGATTCAAATCTTAAATTAAAATTGTAAATAAATAACTATTTTTATATTATTTTTATATAATCATCATATTATATAAGAAGATTTAAAATTTTAATATATTTATTTTTAAAAAAATAACTAATATTAAGTTTATTAATTTAATGACATTTCATATAATCTTGATTAAATATAAAAAAACTTTAGTGCTAAGAGTTGAAATTTTACTTTTTATTTATCAATTTATCGTTGTCTTTATACTCCAATATAATAAAAAAAATAAACAATATTTAAGGTGAAAAACCTTGTCGTTTTCTATTTTGTTTATTTTTAATATTACAAATATAAAATAGATTTACTGTTACAGAAATACGGTGGGTAGGCGACTATGGTGTGTGTGAACGTAGGATGGATGTCAGTTATGTTTGAAACCAAAAGCGCGGGGCGAGGAAAAGGAGAGCGGCGAAGGGGACATGAGGGGGTGATTTGGTCGGTGAGAGGTGGGGCCCGTGGAGATGATGCCAGATGTGAGAGGGAACACGTGGCAAGAGAAATGCGGCTATGAGATGAAGACGAATATTGCAGTTTACGAGGAAAGAACAAATAGCAGTAGATAGCAATAGACATTAGACAATAGGATTCGGAGTATATAGCACTGTCACTTCTTGGAGCCTTAGTGGGCTAAGTGGGCCCTCTCTAACTTCTCCCCCCTTCTCAAGCAAAGCATCATATATGGGAGTATAATATAGCATGAGCTCGTTCTTATACTACCAACCACTGCACTCTCCTTCGTCATTTACTTTTATAATTATAAAATATAAAATAAATCTATCCTACAGTAGAATTTATTTATTTTAATAAATAAGTTAAAAGAATATAAAAAATTAAAAGTAAATTAAAAGAATTATTTTTATTTATTTTTGTTATAAATTATTTTTAATTTTTAATTTAATTTTTAAAATAAAAATTTAGAAAAAAATAAATCCTACTTTAAAAATAAGAATACTCCCATTTTAAATGTATACATTTTCATCATAAAAAAGGAAAAGTGAAACAAAATTCAGGAATATAGGTGAGCTTATGGTAAGCTAAAATAGAAGCGCCTCATCGTAGCTTTACTGGAGAGATTATAGGGGTAGGGGGATGGTTGGTGATATCCCACGTGGACAAAATGTATGAAGAGACACGTCAGGGTTGGAGCGTTGGGTAACGGATCCGATAAGCGGGAATGGGAATACTTGAAACCGGGGACGTCATAGAAACGGAACTGTGTTGTGATCAATATCCGTTATTCGAAACTCCGAACCGAATTACGGGTTTTGATTTGGTAACTGAACGGATTGTCCCAACGTGATCAGTGCGAGGCCCGGGCGAAGATTAAATGCTCGTGATGCAATCTATGGATGGCAATTCCTTGCTCCTCCACAATCTTTTGCCATCCCTAATTATAATTGAAATTATATCAAATCCTATTTAATAAATTAACTTAATTTAAACCATTCAGAATATTTTAGAATAGAAATAATGTTGAATATTGATGGCATATTAAGCAATAAGCAGGTAATGGGGAGGTAAAGGAAAGAAACAAAAAGGGAGTATTCTTGATGATTAAGCTATCCTATTTCCAGAAATCTAATCAATCACATGCACCAATAAATAAAGAAGCTAATATTGTAATGTGCTTGGGTCAGAGCTAAGCATGTCTGATATATTTGACAATACTCTATTGGGGATTTCGATTCGATTAAGAAAAATGATCAATTATTTTCTCTTGATTGGATCATCTATGATCAACTATGATCAACTCACGTTATCATTACATTAATTTTTTTTTTCTCATTTGTGTTTTCAACTTCTCCAACCAGTTTGGGAAGTTTCTTTTATTGAAGAGTTACGCTTGTCATTCTGATTGAAGAGTGGCCAAAGAGTGCTTTGAAGTAGAAAACTAAACACCCTAAAGAAACCCTCGTTTTTGGAAGTAGAAAACTACTTGGTGCACAGAAGCTCAGGAAAGAAGGAAGAAGACGAAGTTAGTGGCCGGTTACTGCAAACAACAGCATTTTCCCCACTGCCTCCACCATCAAAGGAGGGTCTAAAGGTAGCTTTAATTGCGGCGGCATCAATTGAGGAAGTGGGGGGTTTGCAGGTAGAGGAAGAAGCATACACGAGGTTGGGATTGAGCATAGAGAGACACTTGTAGAGGCATGAGGGTCAAAAATCGATGAAATGCTCTTATGGGTGACAATCACAAGAGATCATCTACAAAATGGAAACGGGAGAGATAGTATGGCTTTAATGAAAACGTAAATGAAAACAAAATTTAAGATAATAATGACGTGACTCGATCGTTGTCGTTTAAGGATTTGAACCACCACAATTAAGAAGAAATGATCAAATCATAATCTCTTTATTAGGGAATGTCAAGTGAAATGGCCACAAAACTTACATGCATCTTAATCAAAATCTTTACTCACTTTCTTTGTTATCTCATTTTTCTAACACAAATATATTCTCATCTACCTCATATTGCATTAGCTTCTAATTTTTTAAACAACAATAATCTATTCGCAGTTCACCATTTCACGGGCTTCTCAGTCCTCACAAATCAAATTGGGCTCCACGAGCCCATGCGGCGTGAGTTCAGGCTTTCTCTGTACGTAACAATAATCTATTCAATGAACTCAAAAGTTCAAAAGAGCATTGCAGTCAAACAAACGAAATAAAAACTTAGCCAATTAAGAGTGGCAGACACGCACACAAGGTGGAGGAGCAACTTCACATGAGTGAAGGTATGAAACAACTCATCACCGATTCACAATGATGTTTGCTAAAGAGGCACCCGTGCCTCACGTGTTTCTTTTTTATAATTTATTTTAAGAAAATAATTAAAAGAAATTAAAAAAAGTTCAAAAAAATAGAACATAATGCTTAAAAAATTAAAAAATATATAAAAATACAAAATAAAGCAATTAAAAAATAATAAAAAACATCCAAAGACACGGATGACTTCGAATGTAATTTATAAAACACATTTACTAATACTCCTAACAAGGGTATAAGCCACCAAGCCGAGCTGGGCTTTAGCGTCCTCCAACTCTACTTGTGAAATAAACGAGTTGCTCAAGTTCAACTAATTTAATTAAGGATTTGTCTAACTACCAACCCCCACCCCATTTTTTTTTCTATTTTTTATTTTTTTTTTCAAATTTTTTTAATTTTTAAAAATAATTAAGTATTTTTTATCTTATATATTTTTTTCAGAATTTTTTAAAATATTTTTTAATTTTTTCTTAAAATTTTTTACATCCCTATTATTATTTATTCATAATTTTTTTTACTATTTATTTGTAACTTAAAAAATTTTATAAAAAATATAAAGACATTTTCAAAAATTTTTAAAAAAATTTATGATATAAAACTTAATTTATTAATTTTAAAAAATAAAAAAAAATTAAAAAAAATCAAAAAAATCCAAAAAAAATTTTAAAAATACCCTACTGCCCACAAAAGTGGACGGTAGGTAGTTCTTCCCTGTAGTTAAACAAAAGTTCAAGCTCTGCTTATTTAAATTTGTTTAAGATTATATAAATATATTAAATTAACTAAATAAGCTTATTTGAACCTAATAAACAAACTAAATAAGTTTAATGAGTTTAAAATAAATTTATTGAACTCGTGAGTCATATATATATATAAAACTTTTTTAAACAAATTAAGCATCAAATTTTTAAATTCCACTCATTTAATTAAACGAAGGTCATATTATATTTAAATTTGTTTAATTAATAAATTAATCAAAAAAACTTTTATACAAACTAAGCTCAAAAGAACAATTTAATATATTTACAATCCTACACTTAACACTTTCCATCGTGTACAAAAAAAAAATTGAAAAGATTTACCTATCAATTTTTTTACATTAAATTAATACAATAATTGTGTAATATCATATTTTAGGCAAAATTTTGGTTTAGTTTATTATTGATCTGTGCACATAAATATTTTATCATTAAACCAATTTATAGAAAAGTAATAAACTAAGTATATAAATGTTTCTTCATCGGGCTATGTTATGCTACCATCATTTTATTTTTACTTTTTATTTTTTTGTTTGTTAACATTAATTAATTATTTTTATGTCACATATTTTTATAATATTTTAAAATATTTTTTATATTATTCATTCATAATTTTTTTTACATTTATTTTTTTATAAATAAAAACAAAATTTTTTTAAAATATATATATAACATAAAAAATAATTAATTAATATTAACAAAATTAAAAAAAACAAAAAAATAATGATAAATAAAATTAAGCAACAACCCACCATTAGAACTTTCCTTATCCAATTGACTTTTGTATGATTTGGCCCTTTGTAAACCTTAAAAACTGGATCATGTTGTTCCCGTCTACCCAAACGTGGTTCATTCCATCATATAATAATAAAATTATGGGGGTTGGCTGTAGTATAGTTTTTGATATCTTCATAAATTTTTAATTTTTTATCTTAATTTTTAATATTAATTAATTATTATCTATGTCATATAATTTTTTAAAAAATTTTTAAAATATTTTTACATATTTTATATACTATTTATCTATAATTTGTTTGATATTATTTATTTATAAATAAAAATATTTTTTAAAAATATAAAAACATTTTAAAAATTTTAAAAAAAATATATGATATAAATAATAATTTATTAATATAAAAAATTAAAAAATAATTAAAAAATAAAAAATAAAATAAAATATCTAAACTCCCACCTCAAAGTAACTTAGAATCTTCCTAAAATTATTATTATTGTCCGTCTTTTAAGACTTTTACAAACTTTATTAGACAATTCTATAAATTATCATATTATTAATTATTTTTATAAATATAAAAATAAAACTGATTTATCCAATAAAATTATCAATCAGACCATGAAGATATAAAATTCTTATTATCTCATATTTTATTAAATTATTAAAAGTAGTTAAAAGTTAAAACAAGCACATAATAAAGAGGATTCGAATTCTGACTTGTTGCAAGGCAAAGGTTGGGATCTGTTAAGCCATGACCGTTTATGTTTGTTCATGTTTTTATGGATGGTCACAATTTTACATAATTTTTAAAAATAAATAAAAAAAATATAATTTTTTTTATTCTAACCACCTATTAAAAAAATAAACAACCCAATTCTAAGAACTGGCCGATAATAAAGAAGACAATCCTTTTATTTTTTTGAATAAAAATAAACACGTCAATACCCACCGCGGCAAGGTTTGCAAAATCAGCGGTACCGTACCGAGACCCGCGAAACGAAGCAGATTCTGTACTCTGCAAGGTTGCAAACACTGACCGGGCCAAAACTTTCGGTTCCCATGGCGACCTCTATGGCGGCATCACGATCATCTCATTTTCCCCACCATGCTACCCGCCAATCTTTACCGTCCGATATCGCACCGCTAATCACCCTCAAATTCTCCGAGTCTCATCCGAAACGGTACCGGAACCTTACCATCCGGGCTTCACTTCAGGGAGAGAACGACCTAAACAAGAACGCCCAGGCTCTTGATTTGCAAAGAAGCGCTGATGATTTCCCAAGCGACGTCATCTCCAAAGATCTGCTCGCCCTTCCGCGTATGAGTTTGACCATTTTTTTTCTTCTGTTTTATGTTCTTACGCTTTTGTCTATGGCTATTTGATGGAGGGCTTTTGTATGATTTGCTGGATTTTGCGATTCATTTCAGGGCCATTGTCTTCAACTCAGTTCTCTGCTTCAGTTTCTGATGGATCCCGCCTTCGTGTTGCATATCAGGTACTTGCACAATTATCGTGGAGAAAGACGCATTTATAACATTTTATTCTCTCTCTCTCTCTCTATTTTGGATTGCTGGTATTGGATGGCCTCGCACTTATTTCTTCTTCCAATTTCTCTGTCATTCTTTATTTCATTAGTGGTTATAAACATTTTTAAGAAAAAAAAATTGTTCCTATCCTTAAATATTGCAATTTCAGGGGGTTCATGGCGCTTACAGTGAGTCAGCCGCACAAAAGGCCTACCCGAATTGTGAAGCAGTGCCTTGCGACCAATTTGACACCGCTTTTGAAGTAAATTATTAACCTTTGCCCTTTATCAACATGTTGACTCTGCCTAAGCTTCTTTATCAATCACCATTATATTGTTACTTGGTGATTAAAACTTGTTTAAAGTTATTTATGGTATTACTCCTTTGGTTTCTAAATGAGATTTACTAGCTTTTATACTTCAAACGTTGCCAGGGAATAATTAGTAGTTATATGTTTTCATTGTTGTTTGTTTTGACAGGATATATGTTTTCATTATTCTACTTACATTCATCATTCCTGTTGGTTTAGTGTTTCACAAGGATAATTGGTAAGACATGTAATTGAACCCAATAGTTTATGTTATACAAGGCCCTAGAATGCCTATAAATATAATGCTGACAAACTTTGAAAAAGCTTAGTTACAGTTACTGTCATTATAGTTTTTTCCTCACCTGGGAATCTTAGAAGTGATGAAAGTGCAAAAGATGTGCCTTTGCTACAGTAGGTTCCCAAGGATCTGAAAGCAACGGAGTTGGATTTCTAATTGGATGTTTCACCTGTAGGATGCATTGCCTATAATGTAATATATTTTCATGCTCTGAAGTAGCTTAATTTTGGGTATTGGCTCTAATTACTGAAAAAAATTCACGCCATTCAGTTCTTATTGTCTGATTATTGTTTACTTATCATGGTTATCTATTTATGTAGATGATTTTCAAGAGGGTTAATTCTAACTGTTTATTCTTTCCCTCTCTCTCTTGCTCTTGGATTCCCCAGGCTGTTGAAAGGTGGCTTGTGGACAGAGCAGTTTTGCCAATTGAGAATTCTTTAGGTGGAAGCATTCACAGAAATTATGACCTTTTACTCCGGCACAGGTTGCATATAGTAGGAGAAGTCAAATATGCAGTCCGCCATTGTCTGTTGGCCAATCATGGTGTTAAACTTGAGGATTTGAAGCGGGTTCTTAGTCATCCACAGGTGTGCTTCTAACACTTTTTACCTTATTTTTCTTCCTTTTTATCACAAACTCATCTAAGACTGGTCATATTTTAGGCTCTTGCTCAGTGTGAGATCAATTTGACAAGGTTGGGATTGGTCAGAGAAGCAGTAGATGACACAGCTGGTGCTGCAAAGGTAAGCCTAGATTTAATGGGAAGTTTTTCTTGGCATCATCCCAGGTGTTTCTGTTGATCAATGATCACAATTGATAATTTTGATGTACAATGATCGTGGCATCATTGGAACTGTACCCTCTTTTGTGGTTAAAACTTCAGAAATATGCTGTTTGCCTTCAGGTTTCAGAGCATTTTATGCATTTGACAATTGTAAGATACTTTAGTTTCTATGTAGGTTGTCCTAGGTCACATTCTTATTAGCCTGTAACATTACGGCAAGCTTTATCATCTTCCGAAAACATGATTAGATTTTTCATTTTATAAGGGATTGAAATTCAATTTATGCAACTACTGTTAACTCGTTAATGAATATCACTTATCCTAACATAGTTACAAATTTTAGCATGTTGCTTTCCACCAACTACAAGATGCAGGAGCAGTTGCTAGTTCTGCTGCTGCAGAGATCTATGACTTGAGTATACTTGCTGAAGACATTCAGGTTTGGACCTGAGGCTTTCAATATTTTAATTTTTGTCATTTAAAGTTCATGTTTTTTGATCACTCGAGGACTTGTTTTGGCAGGATGATAGCGATAATGTCACTCGATTTCTAATGTTAGCACGAGAACCTATAATTCCGGGCACAGATAGGCCATTTAAGGTAACCTCCAATAGAATTAGTAACTGAAATTATTGCATTGAATACATCATATGCCTCCTCAGTCCCCAGTTGGATGGTTGTACGCTTACCTACTTATGGGTATTAAATATTGCTGTTGATTGTCGTGTTGGATTTTTAGACAAGCATAGTTTTTTCTTTAGAGGAGGGTCCTGGGGTACTTTTCAAGGCACTTGCGGTTTTTGCTCTGCGTCAAATTAACCTTACAAAGGTTTGTTGTCTTCTTGATGTTATCTGTTATATTTTTTGTTGAAGCCACATTTCATACATTCCTGATTGTACTATTGGTTTGTTTCTAATAGATTGAAAGTCGTCCTTTGCGGAAGCAACCATTACGGGCATCCGATGATAACAACAATGGGTTTCCCAAGTATAATTACTGAAGGCCATAGCTATAATTCTTTTTCTTAGAGCACCAATATGTGCATTTGTTAACTCAGTTAGATAAATCATAAGTAGTATATTTATTGTATCTGCTAAAACTCTACGTTGTTAGTGATTATTGTGCTGCTTTACATTTTATACAGGTACTTTGATTATCTTTTCTATGTGGATTTTGAAGCATCAATGGCTGATCAGAGTGCACAAAACGCCCTAAGGCATCTGAAGGTATGCTTTAAATTAATCTTCTGAAACATGTTGAAAGGGTTATCTGTAAGTAGATGCACTATGAAACAATACACTTTACAGGAGTTTGCTACATTCTTGCGAGTGCTAGGGAGTTATCCAGTGGACACTAGCATGACTTAAATATTCTCCAGAAGAGGTGAGCGCCAGTTAGCTGAATATTTGTTGTGTAGATTAGTTTTTCAAGCTTACTGAATCTGATCCACCTCCAGTTTTAGAATTTTGTTTCTAATGCTCTGATTGTTATTGTAAATTGCATGAAGCAATGGACCTTTCTCCATCATTGTGCTAGTGAATATTTGACTGTATGAGATTGCTGGTATACATCCAATACAAGCCTTTTCTGGACACCTTGTCAAATTGTCTAATTTGATAGGGAGGGCTCAACTTTTGTTGGTATTACAAGGTGTCGGGCGCATTTATATTTTATCAACTCTCCCAGATTGGTTTTGTTAGTTGTGAGTTTAATAGCTAAACCATACTCCTTCTCTAGGTCAACCTTTATCCTTCTTAAAATATTCAAGGATTATAGCAGGGCATAGAGGATTGACAAGATTGGCAAGGAGAGCACTGCTCAGAATACTATTGCCGGGTCCGACTATGCCATTGTACACCTTGAATCTTCGTAGGATATGAGGATGTTCTACCTGAAGTGACCCCCCTTCCCCCGGGGACCAAAGTTTTTCCTTTCTTCATATGCATGAGCGACTTAATATTTTGTGGCATGAATTATTCTCCTCGGGCTGTCTTTAAGGAGTTTTCACTATGTGCTAACTCCAGATTTGCTCATTTGCTTTCTTTTTGCTCGTAGCTGAATCCTGGCATTCCTTATGCCTGTTGTTTCAGCACCTGTGTGCTGTACTTTAGTGTATTAACTCAGTAAGAACTCTCCTCCCGCGTCCAAGAAAAAATAAATCTAATGTAAACAATGGTCTTGCACCCTGCTACATGTTATGTCTTTAATTTCCAAAATTTTTTAACTCGATGATTGCTGACTATCTAGCATAAAAGAGGGGCAATGTTACTCTGGTTGGGAATGTAAACTGGGTATTCAAAAATGTAAGCATGTATCTGTATGATGTGGCTGATATAATGCTGACTTCATTATACTCGCCTTTTTCTGGAGCTTTAATATCTGATGTTTTTTGTTCCATGCTGGTAATTTTGATGCAGGAGCTTACATTTCTTCAATGTAGAATGAAAGTAGAAAATTTTGATGTAAAAGCTTCCTAAAATTTTGATGGGTCTCTCTTGGCCATAACCGTTGGTATTTTAGTATTTACTAAGAATCTATGTTTTGGTTCCAGATTTTTCTTCTCTTTCTTCTCTCTCTCCTCTCTGCTAATTATTTTTATCGGTGTTTCAATATGATCAAGAGTCTAAGTTGATACTTGTTTGGGGATTCATTGAACGACAAGAGGGAGGTGAATTGTATTTTTTAAATTTAATTTTTAAATTCAAAATCATCTTTGTTAAGAATAATAGTCTATTAGATCTTAAGCAGTTGATTAAAAATGATTAAGTGATGATCTTAATATGGTCAAAATAAATGCACTGTGTACTTTTCAGTGAGTTAAAAACTTGTAGTGCACTAGTGAAATATTCAATATCAGTTTGAAAACAGAGTGTTCCAAAGTTAAACTTGTCAAAGTAAATGGGAAGGGAATATAATCAACACACAACAATTTATATTAGAGGGCATTTGATAGGAGGATTATTTTTAGTTTCCTGGGAATCTCAATTTGAGAAACGAAGATTTTCATGTTTGGTATACATTTTTAAAAAATTATTTTCAAGAAACTAAAATTCTCAAGAACGATTTTTGGCCAACTTTCTCATTAAAATATTCTTATGGGGTGGTGGCATTCTTAAATTCCCATGAACATGAAAAATTTTCTAAATATAAAATATCTATTTTACCCATATTTCATACATATACATTTCTTTAGTTATTATATATTATAAATATCAAAATATTTAATAAAATAAATATTATATATTAAAATTATTAGAACAATAATATTTTATAATAAATAAAAATAAATAAAATATAGACAAATTAATAAAATAGATAAAAAAATTTATATTAATTATTATAAATATAAAAATATTTATAAAATAATAAAATAAATATTATTTATATTAAAATTATTAAAATAATAATAAATTATATAATTATATAACTTAACTTGTATTTGTCATTTATTAATTATTATATATAATAAAACAAGTATAAAAAATGAACAATTATTTGAGGTATTTTTGTAAAAAGTATTAACATTCTTAGAAAAGTTGTATTTAAACCAAATATGAGATGAAATATTCTAGCTAATATTTTTAGAAATGTTTAAGGCCAACCAAATGCATTTTTTAACATTCTTATGAATCATAATTATCAAAAAACATGATTCTCAAGAATAAAAAATGCCTTTGATATCAAACGCTCCCTTAGTTCAAACCACAATGTATGAGCCTATATCCAGTCGCATTGACTTCTAAAGGATTTTTTTCACTATTCTTTAACAAATTACAACTAGTTTTCACAACTCATTAAAAATTGATGATTTTTACTGTTTACCATAAATACGAAGGTTTACCATCGATCTCTTACAACGATTTCCATTGGTTTTGTCCCCTCATCACAAAGGACTTCCAAGAATAAGACTAAAAATGAGTAGATTCCTCTATAGTATAGTAAAAGTGTACAATAGGGCATACTATGATTTTCTTGTACTATATATTTCAAAAACTAATGTGAAAATTAGAGGAACGAAGAATAGATGAATAATGCTTCATACTTCAAATTTGCTTCTCATAAAGCAAAGATAAAACTTTGAAGAACAGGAGTAGAGAGAACTCACAATACTAATTTTTTGTTTTGATCTTGTCGTTCTCTGTTACTTCTCAATTACAATAGCTTTGCCTTTTATCTTCTTCTTTTTCAAAAGTAGTCGTTGAGAGTATACTGATACCTTTCATATTTGCAATGTCTAATACAGTTATTTTCAAGTAGGCTTGTTGTTCTCTTTCTTGTACTTTGAAGTACCTTCTCTCTTATTTGTTCTTTGCCTTTTCATTTTCTCTAACTTTTGTGTAAATTCATATAGTTTCGTTATGGCTTTGAGACATATGAGGAGCTTTTAAAGATTTTTGCACACAGTAGATATGATTAAAAAAACAAATCTTCTTTTATTTATTAAACCTTATTTCCTTCCTAATGAATGTAAACAGATGTAGCTAATGGGATAGGTTAAAACACGTGTTTTCCTTCTTCATTATTCTTCCTTCACTTTTCAATAAATGCACTTCTATCACATTTAATGTTGATAATCTTTTATTTGAATTTGTGTCAGTTTCTCCATCAATGTTTCTTTAAATTTGTTCCATATTTCTTTTTCTCTGGGGACCAACATGTGTTCTTTTGTGTCTTTAACCTTCTAATTTTTTTCTTTTATCTATTTTTGTCTTTTTTTTGGCTTCATGAAGATTTTCAGTTTGAACACTTCTAGTTTGACATTTTTCATATTTCTTAATAGTATTCATATAAGTTTAGCTTTGTCATTGTTGATTTCCAACAAATATATCACATGAGCACGTCTTTGTCTCTTTTTGACTTCTTTTACAATATGCCAAAATAAATGAGATAAGTATTGGGCTTCTTTTTAATTAATTTGCTACATAAAAAATTAATTTAGTATAGCATAAAACATGTTATATTTTAGTAAGTTTATGAGATATTATTTAAAAATACTTTAATTAAGGTTGTGAAACATGGAGCTAACATTCAGTACTTCATGTTCTCCCTTTTAAGATCAAACAACTTTGTAAGCAAACCCAAGAACGACCTTTTCAAGCAAAAACTAGTTTAAGGTCAATACAGTACGCACTTTCGGAGTTGAAAAGCATACGCGAAAGGTTCTCGTTGTGGCTTTTGGACATTAATGAAATAAAAAATAATGAGATTTATTTTTTATTCTAATGTTTAAGAATTTTTGAGAAAATTATTTTTGGTATTTTTTGGGACACTAAATTGTATCCCATGAGTGCCAAATTTTTAAATGGCATAATGTATTGTTTATTTTTTTATTCTTTATAAAGAATAGTTTATTTAATTATAAAAAATAATTAGTTATAACAATAACATAATTATTTTTTATAATTGATGATTGTTTATCATATTAATAACTCATATAATACTGTCATAATTATTTAACCAACTGATTGTATTATTATCAATTTATCATTAATTATTGAGAAAATTGTTTGATGTCTTGTAGGACATTAAATTTTTACATGATGTCTCATTGACATTAAATTTTTAATTGGTGTCAAATACTATTCATTATTCATTATTCACTTTTTATTTTTATTTTTATTTTTTTGTCTGATAACAAAATAATTACTTTTATGGTAATAATTACTTTTATAACAAAATAATCATGTTTTAAAATTCAATAATTATTTTTTATAAATGAAAAAAATATATAAATAATACTTGCACGGATTAAGAATTTGGTGCTTATGAGGCACCAAACAATAATTTTCTTAGAATTTTTAATATAATACCATATAGTAATATCACAAGAAAATAAAACTTTACATAACACTATTCTAAGATACAATGCTTATAAAAATATAAAAATAAAATTCAATATAATACTCTGTGATAAATATTATCTATTCTTCAAGTGTGTATCTTTAATATAAAAAAAAAAAAGTGTGTATGGAGGAAAAAAAATGGAGATTTTGTACTTTTTATCATAATTTTTAATTGTTATTATAATTTTTTTTAATTCATTAATTATAATACATTGCACCATAAATTATCATAATTTAGTCAAATGATCCCCTATTATTTAATTAAGTATTAAAATTAACGATTTTAATTAACATGAGTTATGAACTAGTTATGTAATTAAAAAACTTGATAAAAATAAAAAATAAAAAATTTATTATGTAAAATAATACAAACATCTTAAAAATAAATTAGATATAATATTTAATTTAACTTTTATTTTTATCCCTAAAATTAAAATTAATTAAAAAATTTTAGAATATTTGTGTAATTTTTTCATTATAAAGTTATTATTTATTATTTATATTAAATTTTTTAATTGCATAATTAATTTATGTTAATAAAAATAATTAATTTTAACATTCAATTAAACGATAAGAATAAATTAATTAAATTATAATAATTTAATATGTAATGTATTATAATTAATAAATTAATAAAATAATTGTAATAATAACTAAAAATTAAGGTGAAACACAATTCCAAAAAATAAAAAACTATAAATATAAGTAACGTGCAATGGAATTTCGTGTTATACTTAATTACTTATTCAAATCTCAAATAAGCTTTACTCTTTCTCATTATTAATAGCTAATTTCCCACCAATATGTTAAACGTTCAAATACACTTTAAACTAGTTCAGATGTCTTCTCAAGCCCGAGTCAGAGGAAGCTCAAACTTAATTTTAAGACTTTCACCATTAGCACAATTCTTAATCTGAAGCAGCGGGTGTCACTGTCTTGCCATTAGGTCTCTGATCAGGGTCAGTATCTCACTTCGCATAGCAGCTACAAAAGGTGGAGTGACCTGCTCCTTCACAGCAGAGAACCACAGATCATTTGAATCAGTATTTTTACAATTTACATGCCAGTTACATATCACTCTTGCTATGGCCGTGACATACAAGCCGCAATCATAACCATTCACTTGCTTGGGCGAATCAGGGCATTCTAGAAAAGCGGCTTCAGATGCTGAGTCGGAGAACCCCATATATCTAACAACAGCATAATAGAGCTGCTTAGCAGGCCCTCTATTCCTGCTTATGCTGCTATCATGGTGAACAAATAGATTAGCATTTCTGTAATATGCAAGTAAGCTCCAATGGGATCCACCTTCAGCTCTGCTAACATCATCATTGTCGTTGATGGGAAATATGACCAGTGTCTTATCAGTCAAATGAAGAGGCTCTAAGAAATCTTTTAGAGTCTCAGTTACTGGGCATTTCATTATCCAAAATGCAATGGATGGTGGAACCATCAGGGTTTTCTTAGAAGGATAACATGAAGAAAGATAACTGAGAAAAAACTCAATAATCCGATCATTAAGAAAATGTGGACCGCTAAGGATGTCTAGATCTGATCGCCTAAGTACAACATCATTGTAACTGAGAATCTTCTCATCTGCATCTGATTTCCTCATCTTATATATAGGGCAGCTTGTATACCTGATGAAAACAAATATGGATATATCTTAGATGAGCACCAACCACATTTAAAATAAGCATGCACTTCACACAGTCATGCAGCAGTTCATGCTCTAGTTTAGGTAATCCCAACAAATACTACTTTTTCAAATTTAATACAGCTCAAGGTTCTGAACAGGTTTAGAAAAATATGAGAAAAAGGAACAAAAAGACCACTCATGTATTAAATTTGTCACTTGGGCTTTCCTTATAAATCGCCACTCCTCTTATCACACATTTATCCTATAAACGAACATATCATAATCATCAATTTCTGTAGCCCCAAGTTGGGATTTGGGAGTTGCTCTCTTAAAAAATCTAAGAGCATTACACTTACTATCTGCAAGAACTGCCTAAAAATTCTTTTTCTTCAAACAATTTAGAACATAAATCATCAAATTATTATGTCCTGTCAGATAGGATTTGTGTTTTATCACACTGTTTTTATTGCTTTGGGAGGTTGCACAAATGGGCTGGTATATCAGTGTAAGCAATTGCAGACAATATGCACACAAAGTCTGACCCATCTGCTTACTAATTGGCTAAAATGCAGGTGGTGGAGCAGTATGCCACCACACTGCTGAGTTTGAAAATTGATTCAGGAAGTTCTTACACAGACTTCCAGAAAATAGCAAGATTCCCACCCTGCACATGATCTATTGCAGGACATAAGAACTTTCTTTGATAACGAATGCCAAGTTGTGGTGGATTATACGAGTAGTGAAGAATACTTCTTCTAGTTCTTATTAGCACCATTCATTTTGATTAAATCCAAATTGTCTAATCTATTACTAATCTTACCTACAAATGAACATGATTAATTTCATTTTTATCTAACCTCCATCTTTGTCTTCAGGTGGGTGAATGATTATCCTTAAAAGTCATAAACTTTAAGTTAAACAGGTCCTATATTGCATAGTTTTTACCTATCATCATTGTTAGTTTGACAACCCAGCAAATAGTTTTGGTGAACAGATAGCCAAATTTTTTTAAAAATTATTTATAAGTTATAACATATTTGGTTATAGATATATAGAAAATTCAAGACCTCAAATTTCTGTAAATCTCATAACTAAAATGTACACCCACCAAATGCAACCTCAGATGAATTTCCTAACTCAAAACCTATCAACCATAATAACCAACGAAACCAAAAATAAAAATATACCAAAATTTGCATCATCATCTTCGAACTTTTAGTCGGATGTATTAGATTTTAGGAATTTCATCAGTGAAATTTGAGAGAAACGTGAAGAAGAAAGACAGAATAAAAAAATCAAGGGTAGGGATCAGAGAGACAGGCTTACAGTGGAGCGAAGAAGAAGCGGTACGGATTCAGAGAGAGTTTTCAGACTCTGCTGGAATTTGTTCTTGGCGACACCTCCTGGGGTTAGATTCTCGGTTAAAAGTTTCAGAAAGTGGAGGTGGGGAGAAAGAATAATAGAAAGTAACCCCTTTTCTGTTACACAACAGAATCACCGTTGATTCCCGAAAAAGATGGAAAAATATCAGGCCATCCGGATCCCAACGATCAAATCCTTTTTAATTTATTTTAAAATTGAAAAATAATATCAAATTTTGGAATAACAACCTTGATATACAATCTCAATCCATATTTTAAAATTTTAAAATAAATAATCAGAATGGACAGCATATACGGTGCTCCATTTTTTTAAATAATTATTTACTAATTTGTTTTATTTTTAATTATTTTCATTCTATTACTTTATAGATACTCAATATCATTAATTATTTTAAGTTAGTTTTAACTAACATTTAAAATTTAAAAATATAATTAGTAAGGGTAATTATCAAATAAAAACTTTTAAATTTCTAAATAAAAAATTATTTAAAATTTTATAAATTTAATTATTTATTATCTCATTATTTCTTCAAAATATTAAAATAATAGTATATAAATACTAATTACTAACTTAATTTAGTGATCTACCTTATAAATAAATAAATACAAAGGTATTAGTGTCTTTAACATATACTACACTTAAGAAACATCAAAGGACTGACTTAGAGGTTAATTTTTTTTTATAAATATTGAAACCAACACTTAAAAAAATTATTTTTAATACTTAATTATATATTTTTCTTTTAATTTATTAAAATTAGAGTTTTAGTCCATTTAATTTCATCATGAACAATATAATATTCTTAATTTCATCAAAATTATAGTATTAGCCTCTTATAATAAAATTAAGGAATCAAAACTATAATTTTATTGTAATTTTAATAAAATTAAAAAAAAGTCATATTATTTAGAATAAAACTATAAAAATTATAATTATAATAAAAATACAATTAAACCTTATATTTGTTTGTTTCAACCAAAAGTTATCTTTGGTACCCCTTAATATAATGGAAGGGGTGATACTTCATTTTATTTAATAGTTAGCCACTGAGGGCAGAGATTTGGCTTAGTGAAAATAGAACTAAGCTATCTCTAGAGCCAAAGTCGTACCCTCTATTCCATATCCTTGTGTCCCTTTAAACCACCAACAGGTCCTATTGATAAATTTTGTTCTTAATAATGAAAAATGCTTCTCAAATTTACTTCATTAAAGTAGAAAGCAACTTCTCCATTTTAAAGAGAGAAATTATTTTTGGGCATCTCTTAGTATTGTTTTGGTGATGTTATGCCAATTTTTTTCTTTTTAATTAAATATTTATTTTAAAACAAAATAAAGTTAATTAATATAAGTAACATATTTTTTCATTTTTGTAAAAATATTTTATCATATTAATAAAAAAACTATTATTTCTTGTAAAAATAGAAAAAGTTTTTTTAATTATATATTAACAATTCAAAATTTGTTAAAAGTGCTTTAAAAATATTATTATAAATCATTATATAAATCTTGTTGAATAAATTATTTTTTAATATTTACATATGCACCGTATTTTAAAGTGGTGATTTATGATATTTTATTTATTTCTTTGGTATGTACTATTTTATAATTATTTAAAATAAAAAAAATCTCATCACACACGTTTTAAAACATAATATTTTTTAAAACGTTTAAATAAAACTATTTCAATCTTGTTTTAAATGAAAACAAATAATAATAAAAATACTGTTTACCATATTATCTAAATAAAAAATCAACTCCTTTTAAAAAAAGTATTTTCTGCAATTTTTTACCAAAACAAACGGAGCAAAATGACTCAAAAAGAGAGAATTAGTCACAGCAAGTTTTATGGAATGATGATATGCGATATTATATTACACCTAATATATATTAACTGTAAAATTTAATTTATAAAATAATAAATTGAGAATGACCCTATTTTTGTGGATCAAAATAAAAGGTGGTGACTGGTGAGGAGAGATTAATTTTGTAATCATGTCAATATTTCCTTTGCATTGTGGTGATCTGCGAAGAAATAGGAAAGTAATCTCTTAAGACTTTGACAATGAGGAGGTGTATGATAACATGAATGTTTCTTTCATGTAAAGTTTACATTTGTGATGAGATTTCAAAAAATTTGATAAAATGTGTTTGATATATATTTTTTTAAAATTTTATTTTTATATTTAGTTCACATAATATATTCTTAAAAATATAAGTAAGTTTTCTAAAAATGTCTTTTGGTTGAATTAAAAAGAAATTAAATTAAATAACATGTATACTTTTAATAATTTCAATGCTATAAATACCTCTATCATTATTAATATTTTATAATTATTTTTTTATTTTTATATTAAATAATTTTAATAAAATAGATTTATTAAAAATATATAAATAATTATAAATAATTCCATCATTATAAAAATTTTATATCAAATTAAAATTAATTTATAGAAAAATTTAAATTATTAAAAAATTATAAATAGCTTTAAAAGTTTTTTGATGCGAACCTCTAAACGGAAATAGAGATTCCAGTCCCAAAAATCTTCCAATAGGTTTGAAAATTAACATTCATTCACAAGAATAATAGAAATCCATGATGATCAAAATCAAAAAGGAAAATAAGAAGGATAAGGCGCCACACTCTATAAAGGAAAAAGGGAGAGCGATAAGTCAGAGAACGCCACAAGAACGAAATTTCTTGATAAGTTCTATCAATTATTCAAAAGAACTAAGGAGATCGAGTAACTTTCATTCATATCAAAACTAAAACTGCCTCCACAAAGGAGAAATTCTCCCTACTTAAAGGATCGCAAAAAGGGCATAGTTCAATAGCAAAATTAGCAAATCCAAAAATTAACATAAGCCCAACAATATAAGCCCAAAAAATGAAATAAGGCCTTAAAACATAATGGGTCCAATAGATGACCACTTCGAAGCCTAACAAAAATAATTCAATAAAGCCCAAACATTTCAAATTTGTACATTGGAATATCAACTAATTATCTTAAGACTCGAATTATGCAGAGGGTCTGTTGTTGATTCATAGCGTCTTGACTTGATTCATGGGCCCAGACCTCAACTATGAGTGTTTTTAAATTCTCTTGAATCTTCTTCCCTCGAGCTCGAGTGATTGGGCCTCCGCGAATGTGCAAATGATCAACACTTGAGCTCTTGTCCAGATTTTCATCATTCTCCCTCTCTTGAAAAGGATTCGACCTTGAATCTGTACCTACATCAAATAGAGACAAATTAGCAACACTAAATGTAGCACTTACATTATACTCACCAGGTAGATATAATTTGTAAGCATTATCATTAAGCCTAGCTACCACTTGAAAATGACCATCTCCTCTTGGAAGCAACTTTGAACGCCTTTAGGTTGGAAATCATTCCTTTCTCATATGTACCCAAACCAAGTCACCGGGTTCAAAAATCACTCTCTTACGCCCCTTGTTGGCATGTGTAACATATTGCTCCGTCCACTTCTCTATATGTTGCCAGGTCTTCTCATACAATTGCCTCACAAATTCAGCTTTCCTTTGACTATCTAAACTAACATGCTCACCAACAGGTAAAGGTAATAAATCCAAAAGGGTTAGTGGATTAAAACCATATACAATTTAAAATGATGAGAACTTAATAGCTGAATGTAAGGTTCGATTATATGCAAACTCAACATGCGGCAAACATTCTTCTCAACTTTTCAAAATTACTTTTTAAAATTTTCTTAATGATAGCACGTAATAAAGTAGATAGAGTTCTATTGACTACCTCAATTTGGCCATCTGTTTGTGGATGACAAGTAGTAGAAAACAAGAGCTTGGTGCCAGCTTGTTCCACAAAGTCTTCCAGAAGTAGCTCAAGAACTTTGCATCTCTATCAGACATGATGCTCCTTGGCATTCCATGAAGGCGTACGATCTCCTTGAAGAACAAATCAGTTATGTTCGTGGCATCATCTCTATCAGACATTTGAAGAACAAATGTGCCATCTTGGAAAACCTATCAACCACCGCAAAAATAGAATCATTTCCTTTCTTCGTCCTAGGAAAACCCAAAACAAAGTTCATAGTGATATCAATCCAATGGTGAGTAGGAATAGGTAAAGGGGTATACAAACCATGGGGTAAGACTTTAGACTTAGTTTTCTTGCAAGTAATGCATTTTTCACATAATCTTTCAACATTTCTCTTTATGTGAGGCCAAAAAAAATCTTCATTCAGAATATCTAGAGTGTTTCTAATGCCAAAATGTCCCATTAAACCTCCCTCATGTGATTCTCTCACTAACAATTCTCTTAGGGAACTAGCAGGCACACATAGTTTATTCTCTCTAAACAAAAAGCCTTCATGCCTATAAAACTTTCCAAAAGCAACTTCTCCACATGCATTATAAACATTCCCAAAATCTGGATCATTGACATACAATTCCTTAATGTACTCAAAACCAAGCAATTTAGCATCTAAAGTACATAAAAGAGTGTACCTCCGAGAAAAGGGATCGACTATCACATTCTCCTTACCTTGCTTGTATTTGATGACATAGGGAAATGGTTCAATGAACTTTAACTAATTTGCATGTCTCTTGTTTAGCCTTCCTTGCCTCTTAAGGTGTTTTAAGGACTCGTGATCTGTGTGTATGATGAACTCCTTGGGCATAAGGTAATGCTGCCACACCTGTAAAGCTCTCACTAAAGCATAGAGTTCTTTATCATATGTAGAGTAGTTGAGTGTAGCTCCATTCAACTTCTCACTAAAGTATGCAATGGAACGACCTCCTTGCATCAACATAGCTCCAAGACCCAAACCTGAAGCATCACATTCTAGCTCAAAAGAATTAGTAAAATCAGGTAAAGAAAGTAATGGTGCATTGCTCAATCGATCCTTAAGGGACTGGAAAGCCCTCTCTTGCTCATCTCCCAATTTAAAACTCACATTTTTCTTGACTATCTCGGTTAGAGGGGCTGCTACAGTACTAAAATCTCTTACAAATCGCCTATAAAAGCTAGCAAGCCCATGAAAACTCTTAACCTCACTTAAAGATTTAGGTGTAGGCCATTCCTGGATAGCCTTAACCTTCTCTTGGTCTACCTCCACACCTCTTGAGCTCACAACAAAGCCCAGAAAAACTAATTGTTCAGTACAAAAAGAACATGTTTTAAGGTTAGCATATAGTTTTTCCTCCCTAAGTACGTTCAATACACACCTTAAATGTTCTAAATACTATTCTAGACTCTTGTTATAAATTAAGATATCATCAAAATAGACCACAACAAATTTTTCTAAGAATGCACATAAGACATGATTCATGAGTCTCATAAAGGTACTAGGTGCATTGGTCAAGCCAAAAGGCATAACCAACCATTCATACAAGTTATACCTAGTCTTAAAAGTTGTTTTCCACTCATTTCCCTCACGTATTCTTATTTGGTGGTACCCATTTTTCAAATTAATTTTAGAGAATAAGCAAGAACCATGCAGTTCATCCAGCATATCATCTAATTGGGGAATGAGATGTTTATATTTTACCGTAATCTTGTTGATGGCATGGCAATCAACACACATCCTCCACGACCTATCGTTCTTAGGCACAAGTAAAACTGGGACAGCACATGGACTCATGCTCTCTCTAATGTAGCCCTTAGATATGAGCTCATTCACTTGCTTTTGTAGCTCCTTAGTCTCTTCGGCATTACTCCTATAGGCTGGCTTATTAGGAATGATTGCTTCGGGGATGAAATCAATATAGTGTTCAATCCCTCTAAGATGTGGCAAACCACTAGGCACTTCATCAGGAAAGATGTCTGCAAAATCCTACATCAAAGAAACAACAGAACTTGGCAAATAAGAGTTAGTATCCTTAGTATCAAAATAAGCCTCTTTGTACATGAGTACAAACATAGACTGGTTAGTGAAAAATGTTATCTTCATATCACTGGCAAAGACACTCATCTTCCGTGTTTCCACTCTGTCACCCTCTTTCTTTTTCTCTTTTTCTAATTTTCTCTTAAATTTTAGGCTCTCAGTTTCTTTAGCATTCTTGCCTTTTGCTCTCTTTTTTCTCTTTTTCTCTTTTACAATCTCATCTTCTTGTTCTTTTTGTTGCCCACTATTTTTCTTCATCTACATTTGGTCTTAAAAAACCTGAGTAGGTGTCATAGGAGCAAAGGTAATGGTTTTCTTGTCTAATTTAAAGGAATATCGATTAATGTAGCCATTGTGGGTTACCTTTCGGTCATATTGCCAAGGTTTACTAAGTAATACATGACCCGCTTGCATGGGCACCACATCACATAGGACCTCATCCTTATAATTCCCAATGGCAAAAGACACCAAAACTTGCTTGTCCACGTTGAGTTCCCCACTATCATCTAACCATTGAAGCCTATAGGGTTTCGAATGTTTCAAGGTAGGTAATCCTAACTTATCTACTAGCAAAGTGCTAGCTGCGTTCACGCAACTCCCACCATCAATGATCAAACTACATATCTTCCCATCAACTAAGCATCTAGAATGAAAGATATTCTCTCTTTGGGCATCATGTTCTTTTACATGAGCACTACGAGCTATTCTCATTACAAGCAACTCTCCATCCAGGGCATGTTCATTGCCATCACTAGCATCCTCTAAAGATGGCATAGAATCATCATCATCATCATTAGATTTAGCCTCAGTTTCAATACTCCTATCATCCCTTAGAACCATCACCCTCTTATTTGGGCATTGAGAAGCAATGTGACCCTTGCTTAAGCATTTAAAACATTTAATATCTTTAGTTCTAGATGGTTGAGTTTCTGATTTACCTCTAGTAGGGTCGCCTCCTTCTCTTGGGGTTTTGGATGACTCGGGTTTAAATTTAGAAACATCTTTATCTCCTTTGTTCCAACTCGACTTCCATGGGGTGGATGAACCTGATCCAGGACTAAACCTTGTTGAATTTTGATTGTATCTGGAGGAATCCTTCCTTTTTAGTTGCTTCTCAACCTTCATCGCCATGTGGACCATGTCTTCTACCTCAACATAATGTTGAAGCTCAACCACATTTGCAATGTCCTTATTTAGCCCATGTAGAAATCTAGCCATTGTAGCTTCTCTATCCTCCTCTATGTTCACTCTAATCATGGCTACCTCCATCTCTTTATGGTAGTCTTCCACACTCTTGGAACCTTGTGTAAGACCTTGCAACTTCTGGTACAATTCCCTATAGTAATGACTAAGGATAAATCTCTTCCTCATAATGGCTTTCATTTCCTCTCATGACCCAATAGGTCTCTTATGATTCCGTCTCCTATTTAAAATTAGTTGATCCCACCATATGATAGCATAGTCAGTGAACTCAATAGTTGCTATTCTTATCTTCTTCTCCTTAGAGTAGTTATGACATTCAAACACCAATTCCACCTTATTTTTCCACTCCAAGTAAGCCTCTGGATCATTTTTACCTTGGAAATAAGGAATCTTCATTTTAATACTTCCCAAGTTACGATCCACATATATTTCTCTTCTATCTCCTTGGTTATACCTAGCATACCGATTATCGTCATCGGATGTGCTTCGGTCACTAATCTCTCGGTCATCATATACTTGTCTTGCGCCCCTTTCTATTCTAGGCTGTCTGTCAAAATTTCTTTGAACTTGGAAGATACTATGACCACTGCCTTCTTCATTCTCCTCAACTTCCCTCATATTTATCCTCCTCACTTCAGGAACTATAGGGGTATGCTTCCTCTGTAACTCATTCTTAAACCGATCAATCCAGTCATTCATCTCATCAAACTTCACATTGAATCTTTCAAACTGTTGATAAATGGCTTGAAGTGTAAAAGTTTGATCCGCTAGCTTATCTTCTTTATCCATGGCTGTCTTAAACCTGCAAAATGTTAGCAAGAAACCTCACTAACTCCTCACATGTTTGCACTCGAAATATTCACTCATACACGTGTTTTGAAACATTATTGGCGTTTAACTTTATTGATCTGACACACTTGCCTTTTTCCACTCTAAGCCTATTTCCTTTTGTTTTTTATGGAACTCAATAGACAAAATCAAGTAAAATGTTGAGATTTTGGCGTTCAAGGAAAGAAAAATTGAAGAAGGAAATGAAGATACCAGAAATAGCAAAAAGACAAACTCAAACGAAATTTGAAGACTAAGACAAAAAAAAACTTGAAATAGAAAAAGAATAAATGTTCAACCAAGATAACCTTTCAATGAACCAGCACAACTTTTCAATTTTTTTTTCGTCCTCTTTTTTTTTTTTATACCAGCCAACTAATTTCTAAAATTAAGTTATAAGATTTCCAGATTTCCAAACAGTTAATTTCCAGCACCTTCAAAATTTCCAGCAACTAAATTCCATAATCACCTCAACACAACTAGTAATAATATCCAAATCTGAACAAAATTCAGCAACACAAAATTAGGAGATGAACGGACACGAAACAGAAACAAGAAGACTAACCAACAAACACAAGCATAAAGGAACGAACATTGGAAAGAAAAATTAAAACAAGAAATTCAGAAATAAGAGCATTAAGACGAAAGGACCTAACACAACAAGTATAATAGACTTGACACAGAAAGTATAGAAATTGGATGAACAGTACGAAGATGAATAGTACCCTTTTTTTTTTTAAATATATGAATTAAAGAATAAACAAAGGATAGATTAAACCTGATTAGAACTTGGCTCTGATACCAAATGATGCGAACCTCTAAATGGAAATAGAGATTCCAGCCCCAAAGATCTTCCAATAGGTTTGAAAATTAATATTCATTCACAAGAAGAATAAAAATCCACGAAGATCAGAATCAAAAAGGAAAATGAGAAGGATAAGGCGCCACACTCTAGAAAGGAAAGAAATAGAGCGATTAGCCGGAGAACGCCACAAGAACCAAAGTTCTTGATAAGTTCTATCAGTTCTTCAAAAGGACCAATGACAGAGAGTAACTCTCATTCATATCAAAACTAAAACTGCCTCCACAAAAGGAAAATGCTCCCTACTTATAATAATTAGAAAGCTCTACTAAAAAGATAGCAAAAAAGGCATAGCCCAATAGCAAAACTAGCAAATCCAAAAATTAACATAAGCCCAAAAAACAAAATAAAGCCTTAAAAGATAATGAGTCCAATAGATGACCACTTTGAAACCTAACAAAAATAATTCAATAAAGCCTAAAAAAGATAGCCCAAACATTTCAAATGTGTACATTGGAATATCAACTCATTATCCCAAGGCCCGAATCATGCACAAGCTCTCTTGTTGATTTATATCTTCTTGGCTTGATTCCTGAGCCCAAACCTCAACTATGAGTGTTTCCAAATTCTCTTGAATCTTCTTCGCTCGAGCTCAGGTGATTAGGCCTCCGCGAATGTGCAAATGATCAACATTTAAGCTCTTATCCAAATTTCCATCATTTTTTATCTTCTTCTCTTGTAATCAAAATAGCATACTTGTTTATATAACATCATAATACAATATGTCTTTTTCGGAAACAATTCCAACTTATATTGTAAGTTTATAACCAACAAGAATTACATAACCTAATCATAATTCCAACTCCCAAGTAGACAATTTCATAACCACTAAGCTTTGATTCTTCATAATTATAAGTCTTCCCTTCATTTTATATGGAGTCACCAGCCCCTAAATATTAGCAAATTCAGCAAATACTTGTATCTTTCAATTTGTTGCATCATTTTTATTATTGAAACAACATATAAGTTTATTAATATTCTCTTTAGTGCTCTCATAGACCTTTCCAAGCCCCTTAATGGTATCTGCAATTTTCTCGACGACGGCATCGATCCCTCTATTCCTGTTCCTCTTTCCCCTTACAGTAGATGCTATATTCTGGACATTTGCAACAGCAGTGTAAGTGAAAAATTTGAATAGAGAGTGTTAATTATGAGTTTTAGCCACATAATCCAATTGAGTGCCATCAATGTTAGCTTCATTAGCATGTACAATCATATTATGAGTTTCTTCTTCTAACTTTTTATCTATTACCTCAGCTTGATTAACAAAACATTCAGCACCTGACCCATTGATTTTATCATTTCCATACACCAATGTCAAGTCATTATAATGGAGAAAGACTTCTTGAACAAACCAGCAGCATTTGGATGTGACCGTAGAGAAAGAGACAAATTAATTAAGTAAAATATGCAATGATCCAACAAATGCATAAATAATAAAATAAAGGGAGCTAACATGTCAGTATAAGTTAAATGATTGTATTATTACCTTCACCAAATTTTGATATATTTATTTATCCACCAATATCATTTTTTCTTTATCATCCCATCCAAAACCACTTATCTTTGCTTCTTTAATTGCTTGTATCTAGATTCAATATGTAGATTGACCTTCAATCCACAACTTGACATATTTATATGGAGCCATTATTCTAATTGCTTTGTATAGTCGGGTTTGAAAGTTTCATTATCTCCATTCTATTTTATACAAGCTTTTAAGTTTTACTAAGTATTTTACAGGCATCTTTTTAGGGGATAATTTTTCATCCTCTCTATTAAATAAGATAAAATTTCTTTCGTGTCACACTCTTCTAAAATAATAAAAACTTTTGTGATATCAAATGTCATCTTAAAGTAATAGAGCATCTCAAAATTACGAAAGAATGGTTCATAAATAAGTAATTTGATTAGGTTGAATTCATACAGATTAATTGAATTCAAACCATATTATATAATAAAAATATATATATTAAAGAGAAAAGGATAAGAAATGACATGTTGAGCGCTGAGCAGGCGATTAAACTAAGTAGAAAAATGAATAGTTGCATCACATCTTTGAGACCAATTAGAGATTCCTTCAATGAAACATTAATTATACGGCACAAGTTTAGGATTTGGATCCGGTCCTTTTCCTTCTTTTCTCTTTATCATGGCCGTTCAATTTTTTGAACGGCCACGATCAAGCCACATCATTTAATATAAAAAAAAAACTTCTCATCTCCCCCATTTTTCTTTCCATTTCAGATGCATACCAAATTGGGTTTTGGTGCCTTATACTCAGCAGAATCTTACTTGGTGTTCATACTTAAAACCCACTTTGATTCCATTAATATACTCGTTTTGTAAATGATTTTGTTTATGGAAACATGCATTGTTCGGTTCTTGGGTTTTCATTTGCAAAACCAATTTTTCGGACTATTGCAGAAGGTAGACTGCAAGATGGTTTTGACAAAAGAGTTCATGGCAAAGCCAAATCAAGCTAATGGGTTCAACTACTTTACTCATGCATACCTTGCTTTCAAAAGCTTGTCCAGAAACACTAGCAGTTTTCTTTGGATCCATGAGAATGAGCTTCAACATTTATGCGCAAACGGGAGAGAGGTGGGAGAGAATTTTTTTTTTTTATAAAATAATGTGGCTTGATCTTGGCCGTCCAAATCTTTGGACGGCCAAGATTAACAGAAAAGGATCCTCATTTTCCTATGGATCGCATTTGAAGACTATACCAGAGGAGTAGGCGAGTAACCTACAGCTCACTCCAGCAAAACCACGCTTTCATCGTCAAATTAATTAGTATTAGTTTATTATAGCCACGTTGAGTTAAGTGCTAATATTAATGTGCAAACTTAGTGTAGTTCCTCTTGGCATCTTCTTTATTTTGAGAAGAATATATATTTTTAAATATTTTTTAATAAAATTTAAATTATTTGTATCTTCTTTTAATTTGAAAAATAAATTAATATAAAAAAATTTTAACTTTAAAAAAAATGAATTTTTTTATTTCTTCAATTAAAAAAATTGACGAAAAGAGAAATAAAAATCTTTTTATTATTATATTTAAATATAAAATAACATATTCTTTTAAAAAAATATTTTTTTTAAAATCAACTTCTCAATTTATAAAATATTTTTTTTAAATATCAATTTTATATTAGACGACCACAATTACGTAATATATATGATTTAAAATAATACAACACAATCATAATCATTCATAATATAATTACTTAACTACAACGAAACTAGGTCCCTAATATTATCTTAAAAATAAATTTGTTAAAGTGGGTTTGGAGTAAAAGCATCGTATCATTCACTCACCAATGAAGAATATGGAAGCGTTCAAGACCAAATGAGGCATATATATAAAAAAACTCATTGGATTGGTCAACTAACTATATTAATGATACCCTCTTAAGCTACACATTTTTCTTTAATACCCATATTATTATATATATTTCTCCATTCATATGTAACATAAAAATAAATAATTTTAAATTTTAATACATAATGAAATAGTTTGATGGTATTGTTAAATTTTATAAATAAAAATTATTAATGAATAATTATAAATTTTTTAAGAAATTATTTATTTCTATCCTTGTGACATTAATAACTAGATTTTTCTTTAAACTAAAATAAACAAGAAGATTGGCTAACTAAAGATAAATAAAATAGTTAAAAATTGGCTTTATTTCACTAATTAATGAAAGATTAAGAACTATATTTTTTGAGGTAGTCTAAACTTAAAATTTTAAGCCATAATAATAATTATATATAAATTAAATTAAAATTTAATTTGTATCTAATTTTCCTTTTTTAATCATAATTTTCATTTAGTTTCACATCAATTAAAAAGGAAAATCATTTTTGTATCATATTCCTTATAATTTTTTTAAAATTAAATAATTCCTATTATTTTATGAATTTTTTAGTATAGATATAAATAGTTTACTTTTAAATAAATTAACTAAAATGTGTAGTAATAAAAAAAAATGAAAAACTTTCCAGAGGACTATGACCACACCGTAACTCGTAAGCTTCCCCAGCTTGGGAATTTTTCTGAGAAGATTAGCGATGTTTTGATTTTTGATATTGCCCCAATTTTTCATCAGACGATTCTAATGGCAGTTGCCAAGGGGAAGAAACTGAAGCCCGCCTGAGTCTCCATATTAACATACCCAACGCACACTCGCAGGAGACGCTTTCAGATCTGAACCCAAAGATCCATTTTCTATATGTTTCCCGGGAAAATGGAACAGTTCATTGACAACTTTCCGCCAATGGATCTGATGCGCTCCGAGAAGATGACCTTCGTTCAACTCATCATCCCTTTCGAGTCCGCTCACCGAGCCATCTCTTATTTGGGCGAACTCGGCCTCCTCCAATTCCGAGATGTAACTTCTTACTCAGATCCGAACTTGCTTCCTACTAATTATGTCATTTTTGGCGCCTTCTCTTCTTTGTTTCTGCTTTCCTCTGCCTGCTCCTTTTTGTTTTATTCGGGAGAGAGTTTGAGGCATTGTTTAAGTTTGAGCATGAAGCTTCTGCGTTTGCTGGTGTGGACGGTTGTATTAGTTTCAACTGAGTTCACAGCGGGGCTTGAGGAATGATGAGATTGCATCATTGTGAAATTCAAAGTTGATTGTAAATTCATTGAAATCCGATGCTAGTGTGGATTTGTTGATAACTGGAGGCCTCTGGTTGTTGGACACTTCATGCCAACGGTTCATGGGAACTGATTGAATGTATCTTTTTATGTGAAACTTGTTTACATGTTGAATTTAGTTGTAGTATCAGAGGTGCAAAAGTGGGGATATTATTTGAATTTTTAATGTTATGTTTGGAACGGCATATTCAATTCTGTCCCTCTTCATGAAGTAAGATATTTTGGTGGCAACTTTGGATGGGTGTTAGGAAATATTTGAAGTTTGCTGAAACTTTTTTTCGTTGCCATTATATGTAGGTTTAGAAGTAACTTTTGGCCTCTCAAAAATTTCTCGATTAGATGTGGTCGGCATAAAAATCTGCTATGATCTATAACCATTGCATTTCTGATGGACATTCTTTTCTCTTTTGCAGTTAAATGATGATAAAAGCCCCTTCCAGAGAACGTTTGTTAATCAGGTAATCTTCACAGCACTAATAAGAAATCCTGGTGCGTTCTAAATACCATAAATTATGACATATTTATTTAATTATAACTGATTAGTGTACTTGTGGATGTTAGTCTGTAGTTGGGATTTGGGGACCTTGTATATGGCCAGTTCTTAGAGCATTATGTCCTTGTATCATTGTATTTACAACTTGATTTTCTTGTCAAAATATAATAAAAAGACAATCCGTACTGTAGCATGCTTCAGGTAAATCAGAGTATCAGACCTTATTGTTATCCTACTTCTCAAAATTATATTTTTAAAACTTGGAAGACGTAGGTTGGAAAAGAGTTTGCATTTATGTTTTTCTGTCTTTCTAGAATTTGTGCCTAATGACTTCGGTTTGAAGAACATTAACATGCTAAATTTTAAAAGGTCAACACATCTCTCTATACTTATATATATGCTTCTGGAAACTTTTGCTGTATTTGGTCTCTTCTTCTCTCCCTGAAAAACAAGAAGCTAAATATAGGATAGTTATCTGGTCTCTCTTTGTTTTTACTTTTTTGTAAAAGTATAAATATATATGCCCCTGGAAGCTTTCAGAGTAGGTGGTCTTTATTTACCTTACCCCAAACAAAAAGAAGCTAGAGTTGGGTAGTTATTTGGTTCTCTTAGTTTTATGTTAATTTTTTTAAATATAAAATATAGAAAGCATAAACCAAATATCCTGAGTTTCATCTATTTATAACTGAACTTCTTCTTATAAACCCCTTTTTTATTTTTTATGCAATCATATCTGTAAACTTAACAATAACAAAAATGTGTTATGTAGCCAATGACTTGTGGGTCTAGTGGCTTGTTAGGTAACAGAAGGCTTGTTAGGGGTTTGCTCCCCACCATGCCCCTTTCCCTATATTCCCAGTACATTGTGCTCATTATGTAACAAAAAAAAAGTGTTATGTAAAAAATAAAAAAGTATGGATGAAGATTTTAAAAAAAAAAAATCATATAAAAGGAACTATGGCATGCACAGAGTCTAGTAGTTTATATTTGGACTGAACATACTGTTATCTACCAGAAGTCATGATTTCAGATAATATTTTCGAAATTGATTTTTGTTTCATTATTATTGATATTAACTGCATTACTTTTTTTGGCAGGTAAAGCGATGTGCAGAAATGTCAAGAAAGCTACGATTCTTCAAGGATCAAATCAATAAAGCTGGTTTAATGTCTTCTCCTCGTCCTGTCTTGCAACCTGATATTGAGTTGGAGGAACTAGAGGTTCCTTTCTATCTTATTGCTTTTTCCCTTCAGATATGATTGGTGTCCCCTTTGCATTAAGTTGTACGGTGCCTGGCTGCCAGCAAGAAGATGATTCTGTAACTTAAGTTGGTGCTTAGCAATTTGCCATATTATATGGCGATCCTTTACTCTTGAATCTGACAATATATGTTATCTGCTGGATTTATCTTTTACCAGATACAACTTGCTGAGCATGAACACGAACTAAATGAAATGAACTCTAATAGTGAGAAACTTCGGCAGTCATATAACGAGCTCCTGGAATTCAAGATTGTATTGCAAAAGGTAAAAATTCTTTGCTTTTCGTGATGAGCATATTTCTTGTTACTTTTAAACTTTAAAGTACTAGAGGTGTCTCTTTTATCCAAAAAAAGAAATACTACAGGTGTCTATATGCTCCTGTTTATTTCGGTTAGTTTAGCTTTTCTTGTTTGAGTTAAGTTGGAAAAGAATAGCCTTTCTGATCATAACCCAGCATCAGATATTTTCTTTACTTCATCCACTTTTCTACTATAGTACTACCAGTTTTAATAGGTTATATTGATATGGTACTTTGTTCTAAATGTATAAATGCAGTCCTATTATTATAATGTGAAATGGTTCCTATATGCTTCCTAGTGGATGTATGATAATAGTTTTGTGGGTAAATATCAGGCATGTGGTTTTCTTGTGTCAAGTCATAACCATGCTGTTTTAGAGGAGAGAGAACTGGAGGAGAATGTATACTCAAATGATGATTATGTTGAGACAGCATCTTTGCTTGAACAGGTTCCTCTCAATGTCTTTTATTATCGTTAATAGTTTTCTTGCCTGGGAAATGTGGATACTGTCCTTATTTATATGAATTTATTTTTACTTTTAACTTCACTATAATAAATTGTTTATTTTACAGGACATGGGGCCTGGACCATCAAATCAATCTGGATTAAGATTTATCAGTGGGATAATTTGTAAATCCAAGCTTCTTAGGTTTGAAAGGATGTTGTTTCGTGCTACAAGAGGCAATATGCTTTTCAACCAGGCACCAGCTGATGAAAAAATCGTGGATCCTGTTTCAACAGAGATGGTTTTCTTCTTTCTTATTAATCTCAAAAAGCCTGATAATTTGGTTAAAGTTATTTTGTTATCTGTGACATAGACAATTAATATAATATTTTATTATTATGACCTATCGTGTGCCCAGTTGGATTTTCCCATCAATGTATCGTCTACCTGTGTTATGACTCAGATTCCTGAACTGACCTTTTCAGATTGAGAAAACTGTATTTGTTGTGTTTTTCTCTGGGGAGCAGGCGAGAACAAAGATTCTGAAAATCTGTGAGGCATTTGGTGCTAATTGTTACCCTGTTCCTGAAGATATACGTAAACAGAGGCAAATAACTAGGGAGGTATGTATGCTCCCAAAGAGGTTGGCTACCACCTTTCTATTGAAAGCTTAAGCTTAGAAAGATGTTATTTCTGGCCTCTTCAACCATGCTGAACTCTTCTGTTTTTTGTTTTAATATTTATGCTCTTGTATTAAAACACGGGGGAAAATGGGTGCTCTATATGTGATTGGGCTTATTTGGGACTACAGTTTGAGAGAGAAAGAAAACTCAATTCTTCATTGCAATATTTAGCACCAAACCTAAAACAAAGTATTCGGAGAACCTGTTTTTCAATCTAAAAGACTTTGCGTAGATGCTTTTTAATAATTTTTGGGGTCTTTTCCAGCAATGCCATTCCAGGATATGGATTATTATTTTTTTTTTTGGGGGGGGGGGGGGGGGGGGGGCCGGGGCGGGGGC
>JASKGM010000009.1:6396194-6439720 GCA_034509205.1 Ceratonia siliqua
TAAAAAGAAATTAAGTCAAAGTCTTGGGATTATTATTTGCTGTAGTTGATAGCCAGCTTCCTGGGTCATCCGTTGTTCTTTTTTTCTTCCAGTGTGGTTTTGTTTAGGCATAGCACTATGGTGTTCTAAATTTGACTGGAGGGTGAAGTACCTGACGGCACTCTTTACTCTAAGCTAATATTTTGATTAAACGAATTTATTGCGCATTTCATTTGAGTAAAGCCACTACAGTTGAAGGTATAGTCTCTTTCTGGATGTTTAAATCTGTTTTTTTTTTTTTTTAGCCTTAAGGGTTGAACGCCTGTTAGGACTTCCATTGCTTGTGAATTGAGATTTGGTCATGCATTAACATTAGACCCTTTTGGTTTCTGTGTTTTGCTGCCACTGTATGTGGCATTCTTAAAATCCTATGGGGAGTCCTAGAGGTATCCCCTTCAATATTGCTTTATGGTTAATATGCAGATACATTTCATTTGATAGTGTTTTTTTTTAGTTAGCCTTTCCTTTATCTATTCTCTGTATTTTCTTTTGTTTGAGCGTGATAATATGCAAATACTGAATTGTTAAGGTATACAGCCTAGGAAAAATAGATCCTTATTGTATATTGGGTTTCATTTCCCCGAGTCAAAATTTTAATAGGGGAGTTCAAATGTCCAAATAAGTTAATGAATGATTCCAAAAACCACTCAACCAATTTTAAGGGTTTCAAAGACCTAATATTACTAAAACGGCTCCAAAGGCCCATTTAGATATTTAGGGGTTCCAAGGACCCGCCTAAAAATTGTCAAGGGTTTCAAAGGCCCAACTGAATAAGGTTCTAAGGGTTTAATTACTTTTAAAATGACTCTAGTGGCTCAACACCATGTTTTCAAAAATAAAACTCAAATTCGCTGCTCATAAGTAGGAGTCCCAAGCGTTTTCAAATAAAATGGTCCCTTTGATTTATACCTTTATAAATTGGACTCTCACATCTTTCAAGAATTATATTTTGGTCCCCATTATTTGTATGAATTATATTTTGGGCCTCACTAAATATACCAACTCTACTTCGGTCTTATTATTCATTGGAATTACATTTTGATTCCATTATTGTGATAATTACATTTTGACCCCTTTAAATTTTGATAATTATACTTTTACTCATAATTTCCATAAATGACATTCCAGCCTTGTTTCTCTTATAAACCTCAAACTTTAATAAATTTCATCATTTTCCTCAAAAGGGCTCATTATTCGAAAGACTTTAAATAGAAGTTAATCTTCTCCGAAGTTTTGCTTTTCATGGGTTTTCAGTGGAATTTTATATTTCCCGAGATCCTAGCTTCTGTAGACGTTCAATGGAGGCTATCCTCTCCAATGTTCTAATTTCAGGCTTTAAGTGGAAATCTAATTTTTCCAATGCCCTAACATCATTCTTAATCAATTTAATCAATTCCGAACTACGTTGACCTTGATCCCTTTCGGGGTACGTAGGCACTTACTTGGTAAGGCAGGTCTAGTTATTTATTTTTCCATTTTGTTCATTATTTTATTAATAAAGGGGGGTAATTTCAAATAAATTAAAATCATTAAGCGTAAACGATTTAGGGTAACCGTCTTTAGAGACGGACGTTATAGGGTGCCTAACACCTTCCCTATGCGTAATTAGACTCTCGAACCCTTCCTCTGGTTTCAAGGGCCAGTTTTCCTTTATTTTTTTAGGATCCCAATTATCGTCCTACTTAATTGGTGGCGACTCCTATTTTCTCTGCGTTTTCCCTTACGCGCTCCAAAAGTCATAAAATGATGACTTTTCACCGGCCGTCACGTTGTGACAGTGGTGTTTGAACCAAAGCATTGTATTGTATTGTACATGACATCTCAAGTAAATTTGTCATCTAGTTTATCATAGACATGAGAACATGCACGTACTTAATCTTGAGGACTTGTACTCCAAAGAAAAAAAATATTTTTCATCCATGCATTATAATTCATGGCTTTAGCATAAACCTTTTTGTCATGCAAGTATGCATCTCATTTCCAAACTTTCAAAACTTGACCTAGTTTTGGGATTACGTAAACTAAATTTTGAAAAATATCTCATATGTGATGCATGTTAAATGGGAAAGTAGACAAGAAACACTTTCAAACCCAAAAATGTTGTTTCAACTTCAAAGCTACTTAAACTATTATACATGGATGGTCCTACACAAACTTATAGTTTTGGTGGCAAGAAATATGGATTGGTTATTATTGATGATTATTCAAGATTCACTTGGATTTTGTTCTTAGCTCATAAGGATTATGCATTTAAGGCCTTTGAAAATCTTTCAAAGAAAATACAAAAAGAGCATGGGTCTTATATTTCAAAATCTAAAGTGACCTTGGAAGGGGATTTCAAAATAGATTTTGAAAACTTTTGTAGCAATTATGGAATTTCTCACAATTTCGTCCTAAAATTCCACAATAAAACCATGTGGTAGAAAGAAAAAATATGACTTTTCTTAACATGGTTAGAACAATGCTTTGTGATAATTCTCTTCCAAAGTATTTTTGCGCTGAAGTTATAAATACCTCATGCTATATTTTGAACCGTTATCTTATTAGGCCAATCATTAGGAAAACTCCTTATGAATTATAGAAAGGTAGAAAACCCAATGTTGGGTATTTTCATGTCTTTGGTTACAAATGCTACATCCATAATAATGAAAAATATAATTTGGGAAAATTTGATGCAAGGGTTGATAAGGGTATTTTTCTTGGTTATTCCACCAATAGTAGAGAATATAGAGTCTACAACAAAAGAACTTTAGTAATAGAAAAGTCCATGCATGTGATTTTTATGAGTCTAACCTTTCTTTGAGCAAAAATATAGCCATTGATAGTGATGAAGAAGTGCCAGACAACCGTGATAAAAATGAAATATGCATCAATGGAGAAAGTATTGAAAATCAAGAGAAAAAGAAAGAAAAATATTCCCATCATGAGAAGGAAGATGAACCAAAAGCAATAAATCTAAAAACTCCTAGAAAATGAAAATATGTTAGAGCCTCGGGTGCCAGTGGGTCCAAACCCCTTATTAATAGGGTATGAGAGAAGAAAAAGGCAATAAAAGGGGTATATGTGTCTATAGACAATTATTAATGAAAACTAACTTATGGTTATGGGTGATTATGCATGGGAGAGGCCATAGAAAAGATAAAACAGCAGAGAAGATATCAGAATGGGTATCTAGAAATTGATAAGGGATTATGAGGAGAGGCTAGAGGATTTAATCTATGTGTTATGTGTTTAGTTATTTGTTGTGAGTAATATTGTGAGTGTTATCTGGTATGTTGATGAACTGTAGTTTTATTCTGGTAGGAATTTGTGTTAAGACATCATAAGTGTGTTTGTATTTGACAAACTTGACTTAATTATTAGTGTGTTGTAATATAATTATCCAACAATAATATTATTCCCATCTTTCTGGAGTTGGTTTCTATCAAAATATGACTCCAATTATCCTATGGAGTTCATCCTTGGGAATCCAATGGAAGGGCTGTGAACTAAATCATCCTATAGGCTTGACAACAATCTTGCTTTCATATCTCAAATAAAGCCCAAAGGAATAGAAGATGCACTTAAAGATGAAGGATGCGTCCTAGCAATGCAAGATGAGTTAAACCAATTCCAAAGAAATAAGGTTTGACATTTTGTCCCAAAACTAAATAATCATACTATTGTTGGGATAAAATGGGTGTTTCACAACAAACTTGATGAAAATGGGAACATTGTTAGAAATGAGGCTAGGTTTGTAGCTCAAGGTTTCACTCAAATGGAAGAAATAGATTTTGATGAAGTATATGCACCAGTAACTATATTAGAATATATTTGCATGCTTCTTGCATATGCATAATTTAAAAATTTTAACTTATATTAAGTGGTTGTTAAAAGTACATTCTTGAATAGATATATAAATGAAAAAGTTTATGTTAAGAAACTACCCAATTTTGAAGATGAAACTTATCCCAATTATGTTTTTAAATTATCAAAAGCACTTTATGGGTTGAAACAAGCTCATAGAGTTTGGTATGAGCAATTAAGTAGTTTTCTGCTTGCTAATTGATTTGTTAGAGGCAAGATAGATATTCTCCATGAGTAGCTTTTGATTTTTTTTTTTTAAGAAACAATTTTAAAAAATTTGAAAATAAAATAAAATTCCATAACACAAGTATTAAAAAATAAGTAAATAAAATAAACTATATTGTTTACTTTTTATTTTTTAAATTCTTTTTAGTTAGTTTTAAATTATTTCTTAAATAAATAAATAAATCAAAAGCTACTCATAAATTATTGTTACTCATAGAATATTGCTACTCATGAGTAGCATAGAAATGACCATATTACATTGTTCACAAAAAATGTTTACAAGTGAGGCAAACAAAGAATGAAACCTTTATAAATCAAGAGAAATATATAAAGGAACTCATTAAGAATAGTTTTAAATGGATAAGGCAAAACCAATTACTACACCAATGAGTCCCTTAACCAACCTAGGCCAAGATGAAAATGGTAAAGATGTTAATGAAAAGAGGTATAAAGGCATGATTGGTTTACTATTATACTTAATTGCTAGTAGGCCAAATATTATGTATAGTGTTTGTAAATGTATAAGATTTCATGCTAAACCTAAAGAGTCTCACTTAGTGATAGTAAAAAGAATTTTTAAATATATAAGTGGAACTCAAAGTTTTGACCTATGGTATCTAAAAACTAGTTGTTTTGATCTAGTAAAATATTCAGATGCTAAGTTTACAGGTGACAAGGTTGATAAAAAAAAACATAAGTGGCATATGTGAATTTCTTGGCACAGTAAAAAGCAAACAGTAATGGCACTCTCTACTACTGAAGCTAAATACATGACTGTTGGAAGTTGATGTACACAAGTTTTGTGGATGAAACTAAAAGTTAAACAATACTAAGAGGGGATGGTTGAATTGGTACGATATAAAATTTAAATCTTCTCAAATCTTTCGATTGAAAATACTCAAAATAATAATTTTATAAAAAGGATCCCTCAAAACTTTTGAGGTCCTTTAAAAGTTTGAGATACCTCAAAACTAGTATGTATCATATCCGAAAATAAACTTTAAAGAACTTAAAGGAGATGGGAAAGAACACAAAAATTTATGCTGATTTAGCCTCAATGTGATACCTATAATCAGTCCCCTTAACTGCCAAAGAAATGTTTTTCCACTAATCAACAACACCTTATACCCTGGTTTTTCTTGTTCACCAAAAATAAAAGGTTTTGACTACTAACCATAAATAGTAGTTTCCAAACTCACCACCAACTATAATAACAAATGGTTTTTACTCGCTCATCATAAATGAATTAGAAATTTAATATGAAAAAAATAACTATCTTGAAGAGTAGATAATTTGCCTTTTGTGCTCACTTTTTTCTCTGGATTTTTTTATAAATGTTTTCAAGATAAAAATTAGAATCAGAAGAAAAATGGCCTGCAAATATTTCTTACAGGTTTTATGCACATGGGTGATATTCTGTGTTACTTCTACTTCTCTTTTATAAGCTTCAGAAACTAGTCGCTGTCTATCTTCTCCAATCTTGGGATTTTTGGGCTCCTTCATAAATATTTGCAGCTTCAGAATCAGATTTGGGATGAAAAGATTTGACCTTTATCTTGCCAGCTTACATATTAATATTCATTTCTTTTTCAATCCTTTATCAGACAAATTTGATCTTGATGATTTCTTTCCTCTTTGTTTTCTCTTCCAGATCTGCAACAATTTCACTTTCTTGATTCTTTCCTTGTAGATATATGTTTTCCTTGTGATTTGACTGAGAATCCTTCTTAAAAAACTTTCCTTTTGTTGCTTCTTTGTAGCTCTGACGAGTGCTTTATCTTTTCTTCTTTTGATGAGACTTCCTATTTTGAACGAGTTTGATTATATGGCTGTCATTCCTCTAGCAGATTGTGTCCAAGAGTGCATTTATTATGTCGTGGTCTTCTTACTTCTCATTGCTTCACAGCTGGTTCATATTCTGACTTGCTGAAGTTAGCTTTTATATATTTGTTGTGGTCTTCATGTGTTTTAGCTTTGATACTTTCTATCCTACTCATGAGTAGTTTTTGATTTTTTTGATTTTTGACTTTTTTTTATAATTTTTATCTTCAGAAATAAATTTAAAAGAATCTAAAAAAAATTTTAAAATCAAAAGAATTTTTTTACTTTTTCTTTGTTTTTATTTTATTTTTTGATTTATTTTTGAATACTTGTATTATAAAATCTTTTTATTATTTTTTTAAGTTCTTTTAAATTATTTCTTAAGATAAAAATTATAAAAGAAATCAAAAATAAGAAAAAATCAAAAGCTACTCATGAGTAGAATAGAAATCACCTTTAGCTTTATGTGTCCTCATTATTTTTGTCTTTTAGTTTTACTCTATTTCTTCCACCTAAGCAAGAATATACACAAATAAATTAGTTTGACTTTTCTTTTCCTTTTGTATTTTTTGCTTTTATCATCAAAACCTAATTGGGGAATTCTCAAAGTCAACAAAATCCAAAACTTGAAGATTACTCACTATATTATACACAAGTGGAAGCCATTGCTGTAAGGAATGCAGAAACTGCCAATGAGGTTTAAAGCAGCGATTAATAGAATTTCTATATATGCTGCACAAAATAATCTAAATCTACGTAATAAATAATCTTGAAGGGTAAGACTATTAAAGGCAGTTCTACATCAACTTTCCTTAAGTTTTTTTGTTGGTAAACACTTTTGAATCTAATTTTGGCCAACGCTTATTTAGGGTTTTTCATTGAGATCTTCGAAAGATTATTATTAAAAAGGATTAATTGTACTTTTGGTCCCTCTAATTTATCAAAATTGTAATTTAGGCCCTTCTAGTTTCAGCTTGAATAATATGGTCTCCTAGTTTCATGAAAGTTACAATTTTAGTCTTTCAGTTAACTTTCCATCCATTTCTTAAAGGCAATTGTTGACGTGAACAACAAAAAAGTCACGTAAACTCCAAAAAAATACACGTCACCAATTAATTTGTTAACTCAACCTCCATGCCAACCCCACATCCACGCCAGCCCCAAATCAACCCATTTCTCTCCCAAAATTTGAACACACAGTTTCATGCCAAGCTTCACCATCGTTCCACTGGTGTTATCTTCGGCGTCCATCTCCATCGTCAAACTCTTTACAGGCAGGGAGAGATGTGGTTTGTGGCATGAAAGGCGATTTTAATGAGGTTTGCTTCACAGAAACACCTATCAATGGCATACTAGGTGGGGTTTTTAGGGAAACTAAACCCAGCATAGTGTCAAATTGAAGAATACCCCCAATTTAGTTTATGGGATTTAGGTTGGAAAAATGGAAAAATTCTTCTATAATTTGAAGGCCCAAGATTCAAAACTGTAACAAATCTTGGTAATATGAAATACCCAATACGAAAAAGAATCAATTCAAAGGTGAGATTACTTGGCCATGGCATCCAAATACGTATATATTTACATGGAAATGTGTGAGCTACCATCAATTAATTTAACTCAAATAAAGCAATGAAAACACTTAATTTAATTTAGAATTCTGGAAAGGCAGAAAAAGTAGTGTTAGATCATGGAAATCGATTATTGATGGTAGTGGTGGAAGGTTGCTTGGAAGATATTCGTATTGATCATTGATTTTGGATACTTTAATTTGAGGACAAGTTTTACAACAAAAAAGGGTAAGAACAGAGAAACAAAATCCCATCACCCCGCCTGTAAAGAGTTTGACGACAGAGATGGACACTGGAGAATACGACAGTGGAATGACAGTTAAGGGTGGAAATAGGCCAGGCCTGCATGGCAAAGCCATAGCCTGGCCCTGGCCTGGCCTGTTGGCCTATTTATACCTATTAGAAAGAAGCCAAAAATAGGCCTTGACCTATAAGGTCAAGTGTAAGCCAATACATATTTTTGGAGATTTTAGTTAATAATATATATATTATAAAAATAAATATATACTGACCTATAGGCCTAAAGGTCAGGCATTTGATATAGAGGTCTAACCTATTTAATTAAATAGGCCTTGGTTTAACCTAAATTGCTAAATAGGCCTGATCAGGCCTACAGTAGGCCAGGCTATAGACCATCTAACCTACTTCCACCCCTAACGACAGTGAAGCTTGGGCGTGAAACTTCGTCTTAGGGGGAGAAAAATTGGGAGATTGGGCTAACATGAAAGTGGGGTTGATATGGGGGTTGAGTTGGCAAATTAGTTAGTGATATGTAATTTTTTAGAGTCCACATACCTTTTTTGTTGTCCATATCAACAATGACAATTAAAAAATGAATAGAAAGTTAACTAGGGGACCAAAACTGTAACTTTTATGAAATTAGGGGGACTATATTGTTTATGTTAAAATTAGAAGGACCAAATTTGTAACTTCAACAAATTAAGAGGACTAAAATTACAATTAAGCCTATTAAAAATATAACCATTGTCATAAGAGGTGCTTCACATGAAACAAAAATTGGTGGACGTGAAGATGGAGATAAAGGTTGTCGAGAGTACTATTTTGTGTATCCAATCCCGTTCGAACTTGTTTTGTTCTTTAGTATAATGAAATCAGGGGTATTTTTGAAAGTGAATAAAAGAGTGATAGTTCACCTTTGCTTGGCAAAAAATAAATAAAATAGTGATAGTAATTTCAATAAGAGTATGGTAGAAGGGCATTCATTTTGCTGCCATAATTTTGTTAGACAATTTTATTTAATTGTGGCCCACATGATTATTATTGGATAAATAAAAGATAATTATGGCTTATTATCTTTTAATTATCTAAAATATAATTATGGTTTAATAATGTTAAATGCTAAATTCTTATTGATCAATTAAGGAAATATTTTCTAAATAATTGTTCTCGTTGATAAAACGTGAAAATAACTAAAACTTTTTAGACTTGGTCCTCTCTCTGTCTATAAAGATATAGTTTCACTACATCAAAAATGCGTAAAATTCAAGGGGTTAAGAGAGAGAAACTTAAGTCTTCTTCTTCAACAATTCCTAAAATATTTCATCTAGATTTAATTCATAGATCAATGTACGCTTTCTTGATTAATTGTTTTTGTGAAAATTAATTTATTCTAAGATCTTGGCATTATTATGCAAAATTAGGGATTGATTAGCATAAAGAAAATTAAAGAGTTGCTTACAAATTTATATGTCAAGAATTTGAGATTTTTTATCTCTTGTATAGTAAGATTTATTTTAGCACTTTAATTTTTTTAAGGAAATTTCTAAGCTACCGCCTCACTATTGAAGCGATAATAATACAATTCTTCACAAGGAGTTGAGTCTCACAAAAAAGTGTAGATCCTACCTAAAAAAGCGTATACTTTACAATATCTTATGAAGAGTTATATTATCGCTGCCCCACTATTGAAGTCATAACATAGCAATTACCTTCTTTACAACATAACTCAAACGTAGAGATTGGGCTCCTAAACTTTTCTGAATTTTGCAAAAAAGAAATGAAGGCCGTTAATCTTACAGCAATCCAGCACAGACTTAGAATTTTGGGCTATCATTTTTATGCATAGTATGTAGGTCAAATAAAGAAGTGGTAGTGTTCCGCCTGGAGGAATTTTAATTTAAACTATCATTGGCGGTGATAGTGGATACTGTTCATTTTACTTTTGATTATATATGTGATACGATTAATACACTGCTACTTTGATATTACTATCTCACATCTCTTTATATTTTGGATACCTTACTTTCATATTTATTATCTTGTAAACTGTTATGCGATCACATGATAATATTTGATATACCACTATGCATTTGTTATAAAGATGTTTTAGGTTTGATATCTTAGATAATAAGTGATATTTAATATATTATTATTTAATTAAGATGACAAGCGATATTTAAAATAATAAAATATTATGAAATTATACTATTTGTTATGATATCTTTTACTTTCAAAATATAATATAAGAATCTTATACCATAATATTTAAGCTATCATAATATATAAGATATTAGTATATTAAATGTCTTTGTTTAATTTTGTCTTTGTTTAAAAATTCAAAAAAAAAATACTAATAACATGGACAATCAAACATTTTCCGTCTCAAAATACAATACTAAATATGAAAATTTTGAAATCTTAACATACTATAGAATTCAAAATACACGGTATCAAACGACAGATTGTGTAAATTTTATTTACATATTATCAAATTATTAATAATACTCACATTTTATATCATAATATTTCATACTGTAGAATTCAAATTTTGATATAAAATTTTATATTATAGAATTCAAAATAGCATTGTATCAAACGCTTTCATAAAGCTTCGGGCCATCTTCTCTGATGTTACTGGGGAGTGAATTAAAGGTGAAAACTTCAAATAATTTATAACTTAACAGAAACCATTCTCCCTCTCTTTTTGGAATATTTATACTCCAAAATCCAAACCCTTAAAAAAAATTCAAACCATGATCTAGCAAATGCTGCTCATTGTTTTCTCAAGCCCAAATCCTAAGTTGGATTTGGTCTGCCAAGTGCAAGGAGAGAGACAGAATCCTTCCCGAAGTTATCGCTCATGCTTCACTGAAATTTCTAATTTTTAGGGACGCCAGAGATTCCAGTAGGCTCCATACCATATACAAACAATTTTAATTTAATAATGCCTTATAGTACTACATCAACCTGGTGAAAAAAAGACTGCAGATTATCTTCAAACCACTAACATTTCAAAACCCAAACTGGTGAAAGAGTTCAGACTCAGACTGCATAAAACTATGAAACGTCATTCTCATTAATTCTCTCTCACTTCCACCTTTAAAATAAGGAATTAGGCTTTCACTAATCACTACTCCTCTCTAACTTCCTCGACTTGGTTAGCAAACAAATCTGAAATTTCATTAGTCTATTCCCCAATCAAAAGATAGTACAAAAAAATTCGACATTTTTTAAGTGGAAAAAACAGCAAACAACGACGAAAAAGAGAGCTGATTCAAGTGAATCATATCTCTATTAACCCAAAACTCAAGAGGATTGAAAGTTTAAAACTGATAATTCAGTCACGAGAGGAAATCAGTGCCTTCTGTTTCTTCTCGTAGATGGGGAAAGTTCAGTGTCTACATTAGGGGACTATTGAGAAGTCCACGCCAAGATGAAGTGAGACCATTATTCCAACTTGCTCTTCCTGAATCAAGTTCACCCATGTTTATGTCTCCATTGAGCTGCCATGGGAAACCCCACAACACCCTATTTTCACTTTGTTCTCTGCCATTACACATTTCTTGCTTCATGGTAGTGACCGACACAGCTTGAGTTGTGGCATTACTGATTTCTTGATCATAGGGGAGCATCATCTCTCCACTGACCGCAACCCCACAATCATTTCCATTATCCACCTCTCCCATGTCCCCATTTCCATATCCACAGTACAAATTCTGTAGATTATTCTGGCTTTCGATGAATCCAGTTCGAAATGCATCTAAAAATCCAGGATTCGTGGAGGAGTTCATGCCTGGATTGCCAAAAATATCAAAATGGGTGCTTGTGGGATTCCCCAAAATTGAAAGATCATGGTCATCAAAACCCAATTGCCCACGCGATTGCTTTTGGAGCCTAGCTAATGCGAGGAGGTCATTGGAATCATAAGATAATTGAGGGAGGGTAGTGAGTGGGTTGTTATTGGGCGTGAGTGATTGATCTTGAGCCCTCTTTGATGATGACCTCTTGTTCTTCCTGCAGCCTCCACCGACTGGAACATTCCTCAGTGTTCCTCCTTTTGTCCAATATCTCCTGCATGACTTGCAGAAATATCTTGGCTGAGAAAGACTGTAATTGTTGTAGTAACAAAATTTTGTGTTGGTGGAGTCACATCTTGGGCATTTGAGTGCTTCTTCTGGCTGAGGTCTTGGCTTCCTCTCTTGCTGTGCTTTTGAGCAAGCTAACATGTTCTCCAGTGACTGGCTAGACATTTGCTGTAAAATTGACACAAAAGTCCAAAGGGAAGTATTAGTACGCATGAAACTGATCGAAGAGCTATAGAACAATGTTTCCTCAGCTGAAATTGAGTGATTTAGAATATTGAAGAGGGGGAGAGGTTGAGATAGCTCTTTGGATTAATCTTCCATAACTATTAAAAAAAAGAAGCATAAATTTCAACCAATAAGTACAAAGGTTTTTCATTTCCAAATTTTGTATTCTGTTGGCCTCAAATGGTTCTCAAAGGTAAAGATGGGAAAGTTTGCCCTAACTTCCCTGCTGGAATTGAGAGATGAAAATGAAAGCACAGCTATACGTATCCATTTGGATATTAAGTATACTAAACAAAAGAGGGAACAGAACTTTCCTATATACTTCATCGAAAGGATTCATGAAAAAGGGTGAAAAATCAATGATTGTGTTTGAGAAGTTCATTCATATCCTTCTACCCAAAATCATATTCACGCCCTATCATAATAAACCGTTGAAGGGGAAAGAGGGAAGGTAAAGAAAAGGCGTAAAGAAGAGGGATGCGAATGTTACCTGGTGTTGGTGTTGTACACTAACACTGGAGGGATCCATCCATACAATTAATTGAATTTGAAAGTTTAGTTTTGTGTAAGTATCTCAGTGGGTGTCTCTGTTAATTGGTAGAAGAGAAGCGAATAGAAATGGAGAGAAGGTAGAGGCAGTGTGAAGCAAAGTGAGGAACTAGCACCACAGGCGTAGATATATATAAAGCAATCCCAAGAGAGAGAGAGGAGAGAAGAAGGGTAATGATTTTTTTGCCGTACGAGATGATGGTTGAGTTTGGCTTTCACGCAGAAGAGAGCATTTAGAAAATTCCAGTGCTTCTACCCGATTAATATAATTATCTCTTCTGCAACGGCTCCATATTACAAACCAGAATTGAGAAACAAACCTCTCTCTCTCTCTGCGCTCGTGGTCCCTCCCTCGCGTGGATGCAACTATTAGTGGGGCCCACCCTCACATACTCCTTTGGCCTTAGCTCGGGTCCCCCCGCAATCCGCATCTATCCACTCACCAACTGATCGCCCAAAACCTCTGCGATTTTCTCAGCCCCCAAACGTATAAACCTCGTGTTCCCTCCCATGTTTATTTTATTAATGAAAGCGATACCCATTAAATATTGAACTAAAATAATTCTTGGAGACGAAGAAAAACAAAGATTTGGTCCAAGAAGGGAGGTGCAGATGTTTTCGGAAGTTTGTGATGAGGTGAGTGGGACCGAGCATTAGATATTAATGGAGGATGGTGATGTGGACTAGTAATGATGTTGGGGACAGCAGGGGGACATGTCTGACAGTGACAGAGGATGATCTTCATCTTCATCCACTTTACTGCTCACTCCAGTGCTTCGTTTTATCGTTTTATATTTCATTTATCTGCTGCCTGCTGCCTCCTCCCTCCTCCCTCCTTACATCAATCATAATTCACTTCTCTTGCTAAAGCCCAGTCCGATGCGGTATAAGACAAGTTTATATAAAATAAGTAATGGTAAATAAATTATTTATGGATGTTATTATATTATTATGTATTTATTATAATATGATATAATATATAATTATATAATTATTAATAATAAAATAATATTTTAACATATTAAATAATATTAAATTTATAATATAATATGATAATAATAATATTAATAATTATAATAATAAGAATAAAAGTATTAACAAGAGTACCATAATAATAAAAATGATAATAATAATAATAATAATGTCGATAATAATAATTATGATAATATTAAAAATGATAATAATAATATAATATATTAATAAATAATAATAAAAATAAATATTTAAAATTTTTATCAAGAGAATTTTATATAAAATTATTTATTGTGGCTTATTTCAACCTTTTTAAGTGTATTATGCAGTAAATATAAAAAAATCATAATTATATAAGTTTATATATTCTTTGTATATATTTAATATCATATAAAATTATATTATATTAATTTATACTATTTTATTTAATCTTACACGAGGATCCCTTAACTAACGCAATTTTAATTTCTTCATAGGAAAAAAAACATAAATTTTACTAACTTAAGTTGATCGTTTACTCAGGCAAAACATATGGAAATGATTGTATGACGATAACCTTTGTTTGTCAATTCAGAGGTGAATGATTAGTTTCGTCTTATTGATCATATGATCTACAGCTTAATCTGATTATTCATTCCTCACACATGGCGCTTAATTTGTCGCTTAGCTGTTGGCAAACTAAAAGTAGTACTCTTCTTTTTCCACGAGCCAATCTGTGTCTTTAATCAAAATTTCTTGGAGAAAAGTTAACATCAGGCAATCTTTTTAAGACTATATATATAGATAGGGTGCATTTATTGGTTAATTACACTTAATTAAGAGATGAACATGCAATCCACCCGAAGTGATCGCTAACCTAACAAATCATAGCTATTATGCCCGAATCCCACAAAATTCATTTTAAATTAAGGACAAAGAAATGCATGTGATTCATGATCAGCACTTCAACTAGCTAGCTAGACATCATAGGACTTTATAACTTCAAACCTCCCCACCCAAAATAAACAAAAACAAATATCTATAATTAATTGTGGAATTAAAGGGTATGTAATGGAAGTACTATATAAGTGCCCATCAAAAAATTCTTATACATGTGCCTTGTATTATATTATTCATATGATATTCAATAGGGAATTTTATATTTTCTCACCTAGATCTTTATTTTTTATTGTAATTTTTTTATAATATAATAATTATAGTACATTAAACTTTAAATTATTATAATTTAGTTAAATTACTTCGTACTATTTAATTTAATATTAAACTTAATGGTTTTATTGAGCAAACAAGTGAAAGGTACATATAATATGAGAAAAGAATGAGTTCTTATTCATTGCATAATGAAAGGCATAACAACCACCTCAAATCCAGTAGCAGAAAATAACTTTTAATTTTGAGCCATGGGAATTTCTATTTCATTTATTTCGAAATACTTAAAGAGTTTATCTAATGCAGTGTGGAGAGATGATATTAACGATTATTGTATTGATTTATGATGTTCCTGTAATTGGGTTGAATTCTCTCCTTTCAACAAAGCATATTGACTGATCATCTTGTCAAGTTAAAGAATTCCAAATGAAAGACGGCTGCCAAATCCTAAAATTAAATATTAAAATATATGTAAGTGAAGGTTTTATTTTAATTTATTTTTATAATATTTATGTTATTTTATATAATAAAATTTTGTTATTATACAATAAATTTATTTTAATTAAAATCGTTAAATTTCACTCAATTAAATAATAGAGTAATTTAATTAAATTATAATAATTTAAGATGTAATATATTATAATAATATGTTTAAAAATATATTATTATAAGAATTAAAAATTTGAGTAAAAAAATATAAAATTTTTTATTTAATAAATATAATTATATATTTTTTAAATAGATTCAATAAATTTTACTTAAATTTTATAATATATTATTAATTTTTTTTAAAAATAAATTCATAATTTATATTGATTAAATATTATAAAATATAAAAAAACAAAGTGGAGTATATAATAATTTCTCCTTGAATTTTGTTCCTAAAATGGGTGTAATTTGCGGAGTGGGTGGCGGGAAAAACAATGTTACTAACTTGAAATTGGTACTGTCGTCATCTTTTAATTTTAAAGTCGTGGAAAATAATTAGCTATCAATGATTGATCCCACTCTAATATCCTTTGGATCCTATGAGGAGCTTTGCTTGGGTTGCACCCTAAGTCCATTCAAAGTGAACATAGATTGAAAATTATAGTATTATTTTTTTGAAAAATTTTATTTTTACATTTTCGTATATCAACATTTCTTACATCTAAGTAAAAAATGAGGAGAGAAAAGAGAGGAAAAAGAGAGAGAAGAGATGGCAGAAAGAGGGAAAAAAAAAAAAGAAAGATATAGATAAAGTGTGTGTGAAGTGTGTGTAGAAATCACAATTCTGTATTTTCTTACGCTGATTAGAATAAACACGCGTTTGAATATGTATGGAATTGGGGATAATAAAAGTTGATCCAAGATTGAAGGGTGCAAAAATATGTGGTGGGCCCCATGACTAACAGGTGGGGTCATGACGAACATTGTAGGGATCAATCATGTTGGTTGACTGGTCAAATTTATATCAGTCAAAGGAATGACTGAGGGAGAAAAAAACAATGTAAAAGCAAGTGATGGGAAACTGCGCCCAACATTCCAGGGCACTCAACTACACATTCGATCCGTAGTGTTGTCTTTTATTGGCATTTGTTTGAAGAAAAGAATCTGGTGTTCCCACTCCCCCACTTGTTTCTTCTTCCACAGAATCTTTGTCCCTATGGTTCAGCTTCATATCTTATCTCATTTTGGTTCAATCATTCACCCTTACCTTGGGACGTCCTCTTAATAATTAACAGGCATAAGGTAGTGCATTCCAGAACAAAAAAAGAAGAGCCCGATGTGAAAGATTCATCAAAACTTTGGACCCTCTAGCTAGGCAGGTTATAGTGATACGATGTGAAAAATTTTATATCGATTTGTATATTAAAATAGGATGGTATTTAAAATTGTGATAACATACTTTCTTAATAGATTAGTCTTATGAGGTAAATTTTATTTTTATAACTTGAGTTCTTATCATTGATGTTTTTATTAAAAAAAACACTCAACAGGTCCCTTTGTCGTGAGAAAGGGTTATTTGATGCCCACAAGTGGTATGGAGTGAAAGACATCCATAGACGTCCGGCCTCAACGGAGGTGTTACGATACAATGTGGGAAGTCCCACATTAGTTTCGCATACTAAAACAGAATGGTACTTAAGTTGCGAAGGTATCATCTTTTAATGAACTAGTCTTTTGGAGTGAGTTCTATCTTTACAACTTGAGTTCTTATATGATAGGGTACATTAAATTTATATTTAGAGCTAAATCTTGATATCTAAAGCCTTGCAAATAGTGTCTTAACTCTCACTTAGGAGTCTCCACTCCAACGTTAGAATTAGAGTAAGCCGTTGCATATACATCTATTTTATCAAGTAAGGAAAAGGAGAAAAATACCACAACTTTAAAATTAAGTGATGCCGACTAAGAATAATATATCAAATTAGTTCAAATATTGAATGATACGTAACAAATTTGACATATCATTGGGTTTAGTTGAATGGTTTGCTTGAGTTGGTTCAATTCAGTAAGCGCCCTTATTATTTATTGATATCATGAAATGGGAGGGGGGATTATTATATTTTGTAAAGTAATATTATTTGTATTATATATATATTTTGTATTTTTAATATATTTATAGTATAACTCATAATATGATATATTAATGATTGAAAATAAATATATAAAAAAATTTGTGTATAAATAATATTTATATATTTTGAATGTGTGTTAAGGTAGGTGAAGTTTTTTTGTTTGTTTTTGGATTACAAGTGGGTAGACTATTATAGTATAGTAGAGTATGTTTGAAACCAAAAACGCGGGACGAGGAAAAGGGGAGCGAAGGAGGATGATAGGGAACATGGGGCGGGTAATATGGTCGGTGTGAGGTGGGACCTAGGATGATGCTAGATGGATGAGTGGACACGTGGCATTAGAAATGCAGCTAGGACTAGGAGACGAATATTGCAGTTTACGAGGATAGAACAAAAGAGGCCTAGTTGATAGACAGCAGTAGAAATAGAAATAGACATTAGTTGGACAAATAGTCCCCCGGGCCCCAGGTATGTCAAATCTTGGATGGAGCCTTAGTGGACAGTGAGTGGACCCTCACTAAATTCTCCTCCCTTCTCAAGCAAATCATCTTCCACTTCCATTCAACCTTACCTCCTCACTCGTTAAATTTTGATGATTGCTTAACTGTTTTTCAAAATATTAACTTGCAAGAGAGAAAATTATTTCTGGGGACTAAATTATCGTTCTTTTTAATTTTTTTTATAATATTTTTTTTAAAAAAATTTTAAGATGTTTTTAAATTTTTTTTGTTTTTAAGATTTATAATTAATTTATTATTATTAAAAAAAATTTAACTTTTCTTATCTTAAATTAGACGGTAAGAAAGTATTGATGATTATTTATATTTTATATTTTATATTTAAGTTTTTTATTTCTCTAATGTGAACATTTTTGATATTCTTTCTCACTTTAAAATAATGAGTGCATCGCCTTTTTCACCTCTCACATCTCTCTACAGTTTAATCTTTATCTTGTTCTTTTTCCTAAATTGTAGTTGTTCTGTTGAGTCCCAAACTCAAACGCATCACTTCACTTTCCAAATGCAAATGCAATCACCTCCTCTTTACTCCTGAGTAATATATATTTTTATATTATAATTTCATCCCTGCCTATCAATACATCAAATTAAATTTGATTTTTGTTCTTTCTTTTTTTACTTTTTAGTTTTAGGATCATGAATTTTGTTATTATTAAATGTTATAATCTCAAATAAATAACAAAAGGAAAAAATAATGATGAATTGCTGTGTTTTTAATTTATACATGAAAATTTTGTTTTTGTTTTTATTGGTAAAGTTAAAATAGATTGGGGAAATGGTAAGTGGTAACTTAATTAGCGGAGAGAGGATGGCTTTGGTGAAATGTCACGTGGACAGAATGATGGAGGTCACGCGAATCCCGAATCAAAGAGACACGTCATAGTTGGAGAGTCGGCCAAGGGATTGGGTTTTTGTCGTATGTGAGAAGAGGGAAATAGGGATTGATTAATGAATGAATAGTTGGAAACTTGGAATGGAGACGCCATATCCGCAAGGTGTTATCATCGTCAACAACCGTCATTCATGAATTTGGATCCCGCAGCCTCGTTTCAGTTGAATGATTCATTATATTTTATAAATTACTTTTTTTTAAAGAAAAGGTTTCAAAATCTATAGAAAAAAAAGTAAATGAATTAAGATATAACTGAATTTGGTACAAATTTATTATTCATTTTTAACCTTTATATTTTATGTTTTATGTGAATTTAAATTTATTATAAATTTTATATACGACAATTTTTTATAATACAAATTTTTTTAATTTAATAAACATATAATTTTAGGTATTGAATAAATATTTTAAAAAATTAGTATATAAAATTTACGATGATTCTAAATTCATAATATCATTACTCAACTCTAAATTTGGTTCAAGTGGTTTCGTGTAACCTTTTTTAATTCCCCACATGATCAATGCAAACAGAGAAAAGAAAAATAAATGAATAAATAAATAATGTATCACAATTAATAAAAATTAACAATATAAGCTGTAAATTGAAAATTTCAAAGTATTTTTAAAATTTTGAGTTATAATTTCAAAAAATAAGGTAAATGGTTACTTTTTTTTTGGTTCCTCCAGAAGGTATTAAAACCTAAGAAACAAAAAAACCAAAAAAAAATGAGCAAGTGATAACTAAATTGGATCCGAATTTTGTGCAGTCGAATCTAACTGTATGGAATTCGGTTAAATTTTGATCATTCAACTTATAATGGAAGCCGTATTTATTGATTTTTTTATTTTAATTTTTTTTAATAATAAGCATATCAAGCAATTTTTTTTTAAATTCTAACTAAATCTTAGTTATTTAATTAACATTGAACAACTAGAATATACTAATTAAAACTCGTACAGTCAGGAACCTAAGGAATGGGGATGAGTGTGGCTTACGCAATCCACAACTTGAGTGGAGGATTTAGGACAAGATTCTTGTCTGTTGATAGATGATACGAATATAATGTATATTTGCGGCAGAGTTCAAATTCTGTGAGCTAAGCATGCGTGAATTGTCCATTTAAATATGCATAGGAACAAACTTGCACGCATCTTAATCAACGGCTTTTCAAATTCATGTTTCAGATTTTGAATGCTCCACTTTGTTTGATGTATCCTGGTTATAACATAAATATATATAGTCAATCTAGGTGACATTAGATTAATTAAGCACTAATTCAGAAAATAGAAATAATTGGGCTGTTACTCGTTCACCATTTCAAGTGATCATTTATTCTACTTTTTGTCACATGGGGTTTACTTTAGTCAAGTGATTGAGGGTCGGTGCAGATTCAAATAATCATCCTACCACTTGTACGTAACACGCATGAAACAAACTATTTTCCCTCAAAATTAGGGTGTTAATTAGGGTTAATTTTAAGTTAAAAAAGTTATTTTTTTAAAAAAAAATTTAAAATTTAATTCAATTTAAATTTTTATATGGTTATAGAGTTAAATGAGTCTTAATAAGCCATCATATGAAAAAATTATATTTTTTTAAAATTTTTATAACAAAACAAAATATAAACTATCAATCAATCATTATTAGTAATTATGTAAAAATTTTATACATATCAAAATATCATCATTTCATCATAAACTTAATTTTCACAAAGACAATAAACATAAAATTATTCTCAATAATTAATCATATCAAAATTTTCTTTCACCTCCAAAATATAGAAACTTAGAAAGTAAAAATTAAAAAAAAATAATTTGAGTTAAAAAAAATTAAAATTTAACTTAATTAGGTCCTTAACAGACCAACCCTTAAATGGCTCGAGCAAAAAACAACCTTAATCTTTTTTAAGGTCTATTTTTTGGTTTAAAATTGATTGTCCCGTCCAATCCAACCCCCTAAGACAAAACCACACCAGTCCCCCTGTTAAATCACAGTGGTCTATCCGGTTTTTGGTTTTTGGACAGCAACGGGTTGTTATTGGGGGGATTAGTGTTAGGTAGGCCTATTTGGATTCAATGCCTACTAACCCAACACTTTCTCGCAGATCAACATCATACCCCAGCGTTTGGGCTAGGAGAGGGTTCACCCATTTGGATTCAATGCTACTAAGCTAGCCCATTCTTGGTCTCCACTTTGGATTAGGATTACAGGATGAATGCTTTTTATTTTAATTTTGTTGTTCTCACCACTACAATATAAGAATTTTTGTGAGATTTTTAAAAGAGGAATGATATGAGAGGAGATTTATAGTTTATTTTGAATTCAACTTTTTGTTCTTGAGGTAGAATCCACAATCTTGGTGAATATAGATATTTATTTGTACATCAGATATTTATTTAAAAATTTATTATTCAAATTAAAAATTATATATCTAACATAGTTTGTTATAAACCAAGTTCTAATTTTATTTATGAACTTGCCAAAGCATGGTCTATGATTATGACTAAATTTAATGAGTTAGAGTTTAGGTCCAAACATACATAATTTACTAAACTCGGGTCTAAGCTCAACGTGACATGGCCCTCAGCACTTTGATGGTTCAAATGAATAATTCTATTATTATTATTGAGTAGAATAATTGTTCTTTACATTATATGAAAAACATCTTATTTTCTTATGTGAAAAAAAACACTAGCAAATTATTTCTCAATATTTCCATTTTTATTTATCATGTTCATAGGTTCAAAGCTTTTGAAAAAAAGTTCAAATTTAATTGTATTGCTCGTCTAATCTGTTATCATGGTTTTGCCGCTGCACTAGTCTCATTTCGTGAGGATAGTTTAAATTTGGACAAACTAGTTATTCACTTCTTTTTTTAAAGATGAAAGGCTTAAAATTTACAATATCCAGTTATTAAAAAAAGGTTGACATCAAACATAAATTATAGATAAATCAATATCAAGATTCTACCGGCAAATAAATATTGAAACTTACAGGGCATTTAGTAAGTGTGGAATCACGATTTATATAATGTGTTGGGTTGGCTTTAAATATTTATGAGAATGCTAAATATTGTTTTTTGGGAATATTTCATTGTCATATTTGATTTAAGTATATTTTTTTCTAAGAATGTTAGTATTTTTTTAAAAATACATCTGAACATGTGTGGAATTTTAGTAAAGAAGAGATGAAGCAACGAACCAAGAATATTAATACAAACGAGAATAACAAGATGAAGATGAACGAACTTGACTCAATTTAACTTAACTTCTGAACAATTTTAAGTGAGCTATTTATAGAAACATAGCATCACTTGAATAACCATATATTGGTTTATAACTGATAAAATAGACTAACTACTTTCATAACTTATAGCTAAATTAATACAATAACAGCTAGCACTTTATCCTCACTAACATCTTCCCCTCAAATCAAACTCCCCATGGTTGACATCTTCCCTTTAAATCAAACTCTCTTTCCAATAGCTAGGTTGTCTCTTAGCACATTGAAGAAGGAAGCTAACAAAGGCTTGGTTAGTACATCTGTAATATGATCCTGTGCAGGGAAATGTGCCAGAACCAGTTCTTGAGCTACTACTTTGTCTCTTACAAAATGTAAATCCAACTCCACGTGTTTCATCTTGGAATGCAGGACTGGATTAGCAGTAAGTGAGACAATACTAATGTTATCACACCATATTACTGGGGACTTAGTTGTTTTACATTCAACTCATTCAACAAGTCCTACAGCCATACTAATTCACTTGTTGCATTGGCTAAACTTCTATATTCTACTTTAGTGGCAACAGTGTGTTGCTTCTTAGAAAACAACAAAACAAGGTTGCAACCAATGAAAAAGCAATAACCAGAGGTGGAATGTCTATCATCTATGCTAGAAGCCCAATCTGTATCCGAGAAGACTGTTAAAGTCAAATTACTTGATTTTGTAATTTTAATCCCTTGATCCGTAGTCCCTTTAAAATATCTAAGTACCTTTTTTACTGCTTTCCAGTGTGTGTCCAATGGAGATTGCATACATTGATAAATTTTTTTCACATTGTAAGATATATATGGTCTGGTTATAGTAATGTACTAAAGAGCACCCATTATACTTCTATATTCTTGACCATTGGTGATGGGATCCCCTGACTTACATAATAACTTGAGTCTAGACACCATGGGAGTAGGTAAAAGATTGGCTTCTAGCATGTTAGCTTTAGTAAGTAAGTATGTAATATACTTTGTTTGTGTTAAAAACATTCCATCATTCAAAATTTTCACTTCAACCCCTTAAAAATAATGCATGGGGCCAAGATCGTCATTGAGTTGAGTAATTACTTTTTGGATCTCTATATCATCACTGTCAGTCACTATAATGTCATCGACATAGACCAATGCAAAAAGACTTCCTCCATTGTCTAGTGCTTTTATGAATAATGATTGATCAGCTTTAGAAGATGTAAAGGAGGCTACCGAGTTTATCATACCAAGCCCTTGGGGCTTGTTTCAAGCCATAAAGTGCTTTCTTTAGCTTATAAACCATCTTTTGTCCTTTACTGAATTGTTCAAAACCTGCAAGTCGATTCATGTAGATATTCTCATTTAGATCTCCATTCAAAAAGGCATTATTAACATTTATTTGCCTCATATTCCAGCCTTACTTACTGCAATTGCAATAACAACTCTCATTGTTGTAAGTTTAACAATTGGACTACAAATTTTTGAAAAATCAAATCTAATAGATTAAAGAGACCACTTTGCAACCAATTATACCGGGAGATAGTTCCATCTGGAAACTTTTTCAATTTGAATACCTATTTGTAGCCAACTATTTTCTTGTCTAAAGGTTAAGGTATTAAATCTCAAGTACCATTTTTTAGTAGAGCATTATACTCAGTAACAACTGCTTTCCTCCATTTGTCATGTGCAAGAGCAGTTTTTATGCCAGTAGGTTCAGTAAGATCAAGATCAACAACATGTCTTATGTTTAAATATGCCAACTTTAGCCCTGGTGATCATAGGATGACCTTTGAATGAAAAATGATTATGTGCTTCATCTTATGCACGTAAATCCAAAATAAAGGAACTTGAGGCATTAGTTATAGCTAGATCAGTAACCATGATGTCTATGCTGTGTGGTCAATCCTGAATTTGAGGTATTAATTCAGGTTATTGTTCATCATTTATATTAAAAGAATGATGCTGAACCTGAGACACTAATTCAGGGTGTTGCACACCAACTAACCAAAAGTAACCAAGGAACTTTAATATGGAAATACATACAGTACTAGTGTTGATGATATAGGTAATTTAGGTAAGATTTGGTCATGGACAGGATTTATGGGTGGAAGTGGGTTGCATGAGACTAGATCTGAGTTGATAGGTTGGGTTGGAGTCGGTGGGTTGGATGGAACAACAGTTGAGACACTTGGATGACCATATGGAGAAGAGACAGATTGCTTAAAATTTGGATTTATAGGTATGTGCAAAGAAATAAGATGAGGTATAACAAGACATAGAGCAACTTGAAAAGTGGAATCTTCTTTATGGATGATTTAATTTTGGTGTAAGAAAGGAAAAGACATTTCATTGAATCTCACAGGTCTGGTAAGTATTATTTTCCCTTCAGGGTTTAAACATTTATATCTTTTCTGATTTGAGCTATATCCCAGGAATGTACATGGGCTTAATCTATATTGAAGCTTGTGATTATTATTTGGTATAAGATTTAGGAAACATAGACAACCAAAAACTTTTAAACCATGATAGGCTAGTTTACTTTTGTAAAGAACTTCAAAAGGGGAAATATAGGCAAGTAAGGGTGTAGGTAGCCTACTTATCAGATGTATGGCAGTTGAGAAAGCTTCAGGCCAATACTGGAAAGGTACTGAGGCTTGGGCTAGTAGAGTAATTCTAGTTTCTACAATGTGTCTATGCTTTCTCTCTATTTTCTCATTATGTTAAGAAGTATAGGGACATGTCTTTCTAAACATTATACCTTTGGAATTGAGATTTGACTTAACAAGTTTAAATTCAATCCCACAATATGTTTGCACAGATTTTAATTTCACTTTTAGTTAAAGTTCAGTTGTGGTATGGAAATAAATCAAACATTTGAGAGTTTCTAACTTAGACTTAAGGAAATACACCTAAGTAAGCTTGGAGTGCATATCAATGATAGACATATAGTATTTGAATCCCTCTATAGATTCTTTATGAGCTGGTCCCCAAGTCAACTTCAACTAATTGTAAAAGGCTGTGATATGTAGTAGAGGATGTGGGAAATAGGAGGGCATGAGCTTTACCAACTTAATACGCATTACACAAAGAAATTGTTTTATTCATTGGAATTTGAATGTTACAAACTTTGAGTATTTGATTAATAATCTGAGAGGTTGGATGACCAAACCTCCTGTGCCAGACATCAAAGGAATTGATATTATGACTATTACATGTATATGAAAAAATTGAATTACAAGTGCTCAAATTTAAAAGAGAATTGTAGGCTACTGAAGTATTGGAATCAACTAGATTAAAGGACTTTGAATGACTAATGTCTGTTGGTATGATTGTGTTATTGGCACTAGTATATTTGGCTTGAGAGCAGCATATTGGTTGGGCAAATTGGATAGGTTGAATTTGTACAGTACTTCATGTAGAGTCCTTTGAAGGAAAACCTCATTGGTGTTGAGATCCTTAAAGAGACAATAATGAGGAAATAATTCAAATGAGACACAATTATCCTTAGATAACTGAGAAACAGACATCAGATTTCTCTTTATGGATGGAACGTGCAATATGTTATTCAGCTTTAAAACATGATTCTTCAACTTTGATAACAGAAAAGATTTACCATTATGAGAAATATTTAAACCATTACCATTTCCAACTTAAACCTGGTCATTGATGTAATACTCCTGACTGAGAGACAGATTTGCAAAATCATTTGTCACATGATGGGTTGCTCCTGAGTCAAGAACCCAATTTGTGTTGTTTGCCATTGAGTTAGACTGTAGCATATTATTTGAATAATCAGTAGCTAGAGCATTTGAACGCCCAACAGCTAGGGGGTATATGAGTTGTAAGTGAGCTTGACATTAGGGGTTAGTTTTTGTGGATAAGATTGTGAGGATGAGGAAGAGTGTTGATTGCTTAGTCTAGTAAAGTTAATGTTAAATCTATAGCAACAGTTCTGTACAATGTGTCCTATCTTCTCACACAGCTGACATTGAGGTCTATTGTTTGAATTATATATGTCTCTTCCTCTACCTCTATTTGTTGTATAACTCTTGTTTTGTTGACAAACATCTGCTGATAATTAGGAGTTAGGAACCCAAGGTTTCTTAGTCTGGTCAGTAAGATTAGTTGCAACTGCAACCTCACCGCATGAATTTTGTAGAACTCGACACTCAGAGGCTAAAAGTAAACTTGATACAGCTTTGAGACTATACGGGTCATCCCTGGAAGATATGACAGCAACAATTGAGGCATACTTACTTCCAGGACCAGCCAAAACAGATAGTATCTAATCTTGCTCATATGCTATAGCCACATTAGGCCAAGACATCACATAGGGTTTTGACCTTCATTAGGTACTCCCTCAGAGGTAGGGACCATTTCTTGATTATTTACAATTGTAATTTGTATTGCATGACTCTTGCTCCAAATTAAGAAGAGTAACTCTGCATGATTGTACTCCACAAATCTTGAGTAGTTTCACATCCAATTAATTGAGGGATGATGTTTTGACTAATGGTGGAAAGCAACTAGGACATCAATAGAGAATCTTGTCTTTGAAAAGAAATGAATTCTTGATTAACAACCATACTTCCTTGGCTGTCTGCAACCAATCGCTCTGGAACTTGTGTTCCAAGAAGAAAATGTTCAAGGCCATAGCCTCGTATTGCTGCAACAATCTACTGCTTCCATAGAAGGGAATTTGTTTCTTCCAATTTGACACTTATGATTTGATTTGCAAGTGTCAAGACTGCAGGAACACTCGACGCTTGATGAAACATAGTGGAGGCTTCATTATGGATATGAGTATAATTTCCATTGGTGTTAGCCATAAGCTCTGATACCATGTGTGGAATTTCAGTAAAGAAGAGATAAATCAATGAACCAAGAATACTGATACAAAAGATAATAACGGGATGAAGATGATTAAACTTAACTTTTGAACAATTCTAAGTGAGTTATTTATAGAAACATAACATCACCTGAATAGCCATATATTGGTTTATCATTGATACAACAGACTAACTACCTTCATAATTGATAGTTAAATTAATATAATAACGGCTGGCACTTTATCATGACTAACATAACAACTATTATTTTTTTTCACTTTCTTCTTCGTATACAATAACTGATAAATGTCAAATACAAGTTAATATTTTATGAACTATTTAATTATTCTCAAATACAAGTTTAAGACATGAAGCCAATACAAGTTTTAAATATTTATAAGTATGACTTCAGGGCAATATTATGATACTCTCAATATATAATGTCATACATAACATAATACAAAGTTTCAAAGATATATATATATATATATATATATATAATTTAACAATAATGTATGGTGCAAAATAAAATTTGTCCTGGGTTTAAGATTTAGGAGTGTTGCAAAGCGAAGCAAGGGAGACATTTTTCAATTTTGGTAGAATCAGTTTATTAAGATTAGTTGAATATCTTAATGAGAAGCAATTATAGAAATAAATTATTAATTTTTATCAAAAAGTTTACTTTGTTTTTCAGATAAATTAAATGAAAATTTTTGAGCAAATTATGTTTATTAATTTTTAGACTAAATTAATAAAAAAGATATATTAAAAGGCTGTTGGTACATTATAGTCCCTTTTTTGGGCTGTAACACTATAATCACCCTTACTTTTTCTATCTTTTTGCTTTTTTTTTTATAGAATTAATGAATTGTTTCATGTTATATATATTTTTAAAATTTTTTAAAATTTTTTTCACTTATTATACTGTCATTCAATAGTAGTTTTTAGATTTATATTTTTTTTAAATAAAAAACTTAAAAATAAATTTAAAAAAATTTAAAAATTTCAAAAAAAATATATATAACATCATAAACAATCTATTAATTTAAAAAAATAAAAATAAAAAAATAAAAAGTAAGGGACTGTAACGCAACGGTTCAAAAATGGGGAGTAACCCCCTATATAGTATAACAACCTTATATTAAAATAGAATTTATTAAACTAATATTATATAATTATTAGAATACTTAAAGAACAATTTTAAGAATAAATTTGCATAGAAATAATTATTACGTAAGAGAATTAAATTCTTTTAAACTAAAAAGAATTTCCGGCCCCCTTAATTCATCTTGTCTTTGGCAGAAGTGCGTCCCAAAACCGCGAAACTGGCTTCAAATCTCCCCACTTTTCTTAACAAACCGAAACAGATTCTAATATGTACTCTAGTGTCGAACGCTGACGCGCCCAGCTCTTAACTCCAATGGCGGCGTTACGGATAGCCCATCTTTCCCATTGTTACCATGCCATCCCTCAATCTTCAGCGTCAGATATCGGCCCTTTAACGACTCTCAAACCTTCTCAATCTCTTCCGAAACGGTACCGTAAACTTAGCATTCGCGCTTCACTTCAAGGAGAGAACGATCTCAACAAGATTCCCAAGGCTCTCCAATTGCAAACATGCTCTGATGACTTCCCAAGCGACATCGTCTCCAAAGATCTGCTTGCCTTTCCGCGTATGAATCTTTTGGTTTTTGGCATTTCAATGTGTTTTGTAAATATTTGCTGGTTTTCCCTATTCATTTCAGGGCCTTTGTCTTCAACTCAGTTCTCTAATTCAGTGTCTGATGGTTCCCGTCTTCGTGTTGCATACCAGGTACTTTCACTGTAATTGTAATCACACACTTGTTGAGTAGCAGGCATTTGTAACATTTGTTTTTGTCTCTTTATTTTAAATTGGTGGGCATTGGATTTGGCCTTCAACTTTTTTTTTTTTCCTTTTTCTATATCTTATTCTCAGGGAGTTCGTGGTGCTTACAGTGAGTCAGCCGCACAGAAGACCTACCCGAATTGTGAAGCTGTGCCTTGTGAACAATTTGACACCGCTTTTGAAGTAAAATTTTCTTTATCAATATGTTGACTCTTTCTAATTTTCTTTATCAATTACCCTTGTTATTGTTACTTGGTGAGTAAAATTGTTTGCACTTAATGAAGTTATTAATGGTAATATTCCCTTGGTTTTTAAATAAGAATTATACTAGCTCGTATACCTCCATACGTCTTATTGGCTCTTGTCTTGACAAGGTTCTGAAATGCTTATTATGCTGACAAACCATGAGAGAGAGCCTATTTACGATTAATTTTATTAGTGCTTATGCTCACCTGGCAACATTAGTGATGGGATGCAGAAGATGCACACTCTTCCCATAGTAGGGATTCAATGATTGTAAAGCAGTCGAATTGAATTTCTAATAGGATGTTTAACCTGTTGCATTATTAAGAAACTTATGCATTGCCTATTGGTTTTGCTTGCATAACAGCTCTAACCACTGAAAAAGAAAGTCAAACATTTAGTTCTTAGTTTCTGATTATTGTTTGCTTATTAATTTTGGCTACCTATTTATTTAGATGGTTTCCAAGAGCATTAGTTATTATTATTTATTCTCTCTATTTCTGTCAATCTTGGTTTTCCCACTCTAGGCTGTTGAAAGGTGGCTCGTGGACAGAGCAGTTCTGCCAATTGAGAATTCTTTAGGTGGGAGCATCCACAGAAATTATGACCTTTTACTCCGGCACAGATTGCATATAGTAGGAGAAGTAAAATATGCAGTCTGTCATTTTCTGATGGCCAATCATGGTGTTAAGCTTGAGGATTTGAAGCGGGTTCTTAGTCATCCACAGGTGTGCTTCTAACATCTGATACCTTACTTTTTCCCTTTTAACACAAACTCAGACAAGACTGGTCATATTTTAGGCTCTTGCACAGTGTGAGAATACATTGACAAGATTGGGATTGGTCAGAGAAGAAGTAAATGACACAGCTGGTGCTGCAAAGGTAAGCCTAGATTTATTGGGAAGCTGTTTCCTGGTTTCATTCCAGGTGTTTCTGTTAATCAATGATCATAATTTATACTTTTGAGGTATAATGATCATGGCATAGTTGGAACCATATCTACTTTTTATGTTTAAGAAATATGCTATGCTCCTTGTGGTTTCAGACCATTTTATGCATTTGATGGTTGTAGGATACTACTACCTTAGGTTTCTAAGTAGACTATCCTAGGTCACTTTCTGATTTGCTTGGAAAATTAGCCGGGTTTTAACATCTTTTGGATATTGCACATTCAAGTAAAGGAGGGAAATTCAATTTTTTCTGCTAATGTTGACTCAATGATCAATAGCGCTTATCCTAATGTAGTTACAAATTATAGCATGTTGCTCTCCACAAACTACAAGATTCGGGAGCAGTTGCTAGTTATGCTGCTGCAAAGATCTATGGCTTGAATATACTTGTACAAGACATTCAGGTTTGGATGCAAGGCTGTCAATGTTTTAATTTTCATAGTTGATAGTTCATGTTGATGTTAGATTTGACCACTCATGGACTTGCTTTGCCAGGATGATAGTGATAATGTCACCCGATTTCTAATTTTAGCACGAGAACCCATAATTCCTGGCACAGATAGACCATTTAAGGTACCATCAATAGAATTAATCTGATATTACTGTATTTAAATACGTCATATGCCTCCCCGGTCGGTTGGTTTTATGCATACCTACTTGTCAGCACTAAATATATATTGTGTTGGATTCTCAGACAAGCATTGTTTTTTCTTTGGAGGAGGGTCCTGGGGTACTTTTCAAGGCACTTGCTGTTTTTGCTCTGCGTCAAATTAACCTTACCAAGGTTTGTTGTCTTCTTGATGTGACCTGTTATATTTTTTGTGGAGTTACATTTGCAAGTATATGCTTTTTAGATGTTCCTGATTGTACTTTTGGGTTTGTTTCTAACAGATTGAAAGTCGTCCTTTGGGGAAGCAACCTTGGCGAGAATCTGATGATAACAACAATGGGTTTCCCAAGTATAATAACTCAAGGCTATCTACAATTTTTAAAGCACTAATGCATGCATCTTTTAATTCAGTTAGATCAATTATTATTTTATCTGCTAAAACATTATATTGGTAATGATTGTTGTGCTGATTAATCTTTATATCTTATGCAGGCTCTTTGATTATCTTTTCTACGTGGATTTTGAAGCATCAATGGCTGATCAGAATGCACAAAATGCCCTAAGGCATCTAAAGGTATGCCTAATTTACTCTTGTGAAGCATATTGAAAGGATTATCTGTGAGTAGACACACTATGAAACAATACACTATTCAGGAATTTGCTACATTCTTGAGAGTGCTGGGGAGTTATCCAGTGGACACTAGCATGGCATAAATAATCTCCATTAGAGGTGAGCACCAATTATCTCAATGATTATCCCGGAGATTAAGTTAGCATGCTTACTAAATGACTGAATCTGATCCTCATCCAATTTAGAACTTTGTATCTTATGCTCCGATTCTTGTTGTAAATTGCATGGACCTTTCTCCATGATTGCACTAGTGACGACTATGAGATTGCTGGCATACATCTGATCCAAGCCTTTTCTGGATATCATGTCAAATTATCTGATTTAGTGGGGCAGAGGTTTAAGCCTTTGGTGGTTTTATAAGCGTCATACACATACATACTTTATCAACTCCCCCAGATTGGTTTTTTTAATTGTGAGTTTAAAAGAAAAGCCATGCTATATACTACAAAATGGCTGTTAGAGAATGATCTCAGTAAGGAACAACACCCTTGGTCTTAAAGAAAATAAAAGGACCTTCCCCAAATTTTGGAGGCATTAAGGCCATTTGGATCCAACTAGGTCTAAAACAGTAATATCTGCCCCTGTAGGTGACATGAATCAAAAAATGGACAGAGGATTGGGAAGTATGATTAAAGCTCGGCGTTGCTAAAGAGTCTCTAGATCTAACTCAACCTTTATCCTTCTGAAAATATTGAAGGAATATTGCAGGGCATAGAGGATTGACAAGATTGGCAAGGATAGCATTTCTCAGAATGCCAACTATGCCATTTTTAGCCAATTATCGATTATTCCAGAGATACAGACTATTTTGGTTCTGAGCATGTCATATTTATGTTGCCTCTTTGGGTGCATCTTTATCATTGGCAAGAAGATTCTGCATCAAAACAATTAGAAAGACTATTTTTTTTTTCCATCTTGCTTTCTTCAGAATCAGGTGTGTGAGCCACTGAATTGTGGTGTACTGGTACCATATCACATGTTGTGAATGTGAACTGTCTCTAAGCTTTGTTCATTTCCTTTCCTTTGTGCTGTACCTGCTGCCTCTACATATCTCTGTATTCCTCGTCCCTGTGGTCCCCGTTGCTTGAGCACCCGTGTGCAATTCTCTGTTGTCTTGGACAGTAAGAACTCATCATCTCTGATTCTTGCAGGTAAATTTATTAAAGATTTAAGAGAATGTAGGGTGACGTACATTTACAGAGGGAGAAGTGAACTCGGTTACAATTTGCTAATGCGTTGGTAAATTTTTCCCAGAAGATGGACTCTACTCTTCTCACAGTTCTTTCTGTAGATCTCATGTTTTAGGGGATGTTATAGGATAGTTGGACCTTTGGGGATGGAGTTACTTTGATGGTTTGTACGAGTAATTTTGTTTCACTAATAACTACTGTTCCAGATACATCATGGTACCGGATTATTTGGACTACAAGATCAAATCAGATTATAGGACAAGATTAGATAAATAATAGTCAACAAATTGAAATTCATTTATCAACAGATTTTTTTCTTCCATTTGAACTCATTTCAATAATTCTTTTAGCTGCCTAGATAGGTGCAAATGTTGTGGCTCACCGGTGAGAATAGAACTAGTAACATCAATCTAAATTCAATTTTGTTCTATTTTATTTCATCCATTTCCTTTGAATTTTATGTGAAAGTGAAAGATTGTTTATGTTTATATAAATTTTTTTATTTGATTTATGACCAATATATTCGTTTTGTCCGTACTTGTTATATTCTCAAGTCAATCAAATCTGTTGAATTGTAGTTCATATTGAAATGAATCGAAATTGATAAGGAGTTGGTCAATGATGCTCTATTGGCAACCTTTGGCGTATGGTTCATGGATGTCATTAATATGGGTTGACAAAAATAATTCTCTTTTTAGCTTTAAACTAAAACATTGTGTTTACTGTAATATAAAGATTATGAGCTAAATAACTCACCTTATGTCATCAAATTATTTACGTAAACAAAAATAAGGCTATCGTACATATTACACCCTGATCCTATACATTTTAATTATGGTAGTCTATACTCAGCATGAATTTAACTCCTTTAACATTAGTGTGCATCATCAATGGTAGGATGCTCATAAACATCTTGTAAGAAGGAATGATTTATTGGAATATTCGTACATGTGGCCACTACTTTTTAATTGGAAAGTCGTCTCTATATGGACAGCCTTTATCATCTTAGTCTTTCAACTAATCACCCAAGTATTATTAAAGGTAAGTTAATCTTTTTAAATTATTCTTTTTATTAAAAAGTCATTTACTCTACCTGTAATTTTACAAATATAATTTGAACAACGAGTAAGACATTGCAAAGGCTAATGATAATGGTATATCATTTTTTTACACTATTTTTATATTTTATTTTTAATTATTAATATATTATAAAATAATAATTATGATATATGATAAATAATAAATAATAAAATAATAAATTTTAAAAAATTTTAAAAATATAAAAATATAAAGTATGAGTATCATTATCAAAATATTAATATTACATGATCTACACATACAGGACATAAATAAAAAAATATTTATGATGATTAATTATTTTATAATTTTTCCAGTTTCAATTGATATTGTGTCATTTAATGGATGAAATGAAAAAAGAGAATAGGGAGTGCGCAATAACGTGGTATTTGTTTATGACCGAAAACCGTAAGCTCCACTAATCACTAGCTTAGGAATTTTAACAATAGCGGATCTTATTTTTATATTGTCCTACTTTTGCAAAGAGCTTTTGAGACTATGTGAATTTCCCGATTCTTTTGGCAGTTGGGGAAACTGAAACCAGAGTCTCCAAATTAACGAACCAAAACGCAGCAGGCTCACACACAGAGGAGAGGAGACGGTTTCAGATCTGAAAAGCCAAGATCCATTTTCTGTATGGTTACCGTGAAAATGGAACAGTTCATAGACAACTTGCCGCCAATGGATCTGATGCGCTCCGAGAAGATGGCCTTCGTTCAACTCATCATCCCCGTCGAGTCCGCTCACCGAGCCATCTCTTATTTGGGCGAACTCGGCCTCCTCCAATTCCGAGATGTAAGTTCCTGATCAGATCCCCAACTTGCTTCCTACTTATTATGTTGTTTTTGGCGCCTTTTCTTCGTTCTTTTTGCTTTTGCCTATTCCTTCCTTCCCCTTCTTCCTTTAATGCCAATTAAAATTTAAGGATATTAGTTTTTGAGTTCGAGGTATTGCATAAGTTGAGTGTGAAGTTTTTGCGTTTGCTGTTGTTGACGGTTGTATCAGTTTCAGTTGAGTTGACAGTGGTCCTCAACAAATGATGAGATTCCAGCATTTTAGAATCCAATATCAAATGTAAACTATGACTTCAGTGCTGGCGTGTGGATTTATTGATAACTGGAGTTTTTTTTTTTCGGTAGTTTAATTGGACCCTTCATGTGAACGGTTTATGTAAACTGATCTAACATTTATGCTTGGTGCGCCACATAGGATAAAGATTGGATTATATAAGAATAGTATTGTGTAAGATATCAATGTTTAAGTAATTATATTATCATGTGTTTGTCGGAATAACATATAATATATAAGATTATATAATATAACAGAAGTAGGGTGGTTGTGGTAGTGAGAGTGGTGGCACCAGCATTATAGTGTTATGCAGAGATCACTTCCTTATGTTTTCTTATACAGTGGTGACTGTATAAAAAATTATAACTATATAAGCACGCCAAACATCTTATAAGACTGGATTGTATTAGTGTCATGGACCTTTAAGTTTATTTTTAAATGAAAATTCTTTATATATTGAATCTAATTATGGTTTGAGAGGTGCAATTAGTCGCATTATGAATTGCTTGAATTTGTTGTTGGTTTATACCACGTATTGTGGAGTGTTAAAATGTAGACAACTAAGTTATGTTTGACTATTAGTTTCTCAAAGTTATGCAGATTTCTCATCGTTATTGAACGTGATTAATATCTTGTGTCAGGGGTTCAGAGATGATGACTGGAGTTCCATCAAATAGGTTGTGACTGTCTGTTCACATCCTTGTATCTTGCTTTAATTTATATACATCCGAGTAGGTTCAGGAGGCCAAATGGAAAACTGGTTTAATTGATTTCCTATGAAGTTAGATTGTGTGTCAATGAATGTATGGGTACTATTGATGATGGTAAATTTGTTATTTCACCTGTAATTTAGGTCAAATTGATTCACTTATGCTTCACTATATTCAAAAGTCATGTATTAGAGGACTAGTATTGCCAAGAATTATTAATAATCATTATAATTATTATTATTTATCTGTTGCTACTTGATAGAGCAAACTAATTAGTAGCTTCTTCTTTATGTGTGATCACATGAATAAATATTGGTGGAGAACCATCCACGTATGTATGACTTGCTGTACGTTTTAGGAGCTGTAGCTCTTTCAATGTTATATCTTTGAGATATCAGCTTATATGCGTCTCTTGATGAAGGGTATTTTAGGCGGTAACTTTGCAGCTGTGTTTTGAAGTTGGTCTATACCTTTTAATTTGCTGCCATACTAGAGATCTAGAAGTACTTTTTTGGTCTTTTGAAATTTCTGGTTTGGATTGGGTTGGCTTAAAATTCTTCTATGATCTTTAATCATTGAATTTCTTATGTGCATTCTTTTCTCTTTGCAGTTAAATGCTGATAAAAGCCCCTTCCAGAGAACATTTGTTAATCAGGTAATCTCACATCACTAATTAGAAATCCCAAGTCCCAACACAATATGAAATCTGAATGCCCTAAATTTTGACATATTTTTTGTATGCTAACTGATTAATACAATTATTGGATGTTAATCTGTCGTTGAAATTTGGGTTCTTTTCGATGATCAGTTCCTAGAGCACAATGTCCTTGTATCATTGTATTTACAACTCAATTTACTTTTTAAAAATTAAAAATAAGACAATCAGTAATGCAGCTTGCTTCATATAAATCAAATCTAATAGTTGCTCTAATCCTCAAAATTTGTTTTATGAAACTTAGAAGTAGGATCAACTTTGGAAAAGAGATTGCTTTTATGGTTTTCTATCTTTTCTAGAATTTTTTCCAACTGAATTTGTGTGAAGAATATCAACATGTTAACTTTTATCTTTTTTTAAATTTTATTTTTATAAAAGGTTTATACAGTGTGTATTTGGACTGAACATATTATTATCTATCTTCAGAAGTCATGATTGTGATATTCTTTTAATACTTTTGTGTTATAACTAATATTAACTGCATTTCTTTATTGGCAGGTAAAGCGATGTGCAGAAATGTCAAGAAAGCTACGGTTCTTCAAGGATCAAATCAGTAAAGCTGGTCTAATGTCTTCTCGTCCTGTCATGCAACCAGATATTGAGTTGGAGGAACTAGAGGTCCCTGTCTATTTTACCGCCTTTTCCTTTTCACATATGATTTGTGTCCTAGGCTTTGCATTAAAGTTATATGGTGCTAGTCTGCCAGCAATAACGTGATGCTGTAAAAGTTGGTGCGTAGCAATTGGCCTGTTTATATGTAGATCCTTTACACTTGAATCTGACAATATTTGTTATGTTGGATTTCTCTTATTCCAGATACAACTTGCTGAGCATGAACACGAGCTAATTGAAATGAACTCTAACAGTGAGAAACTTAGGCAATCCTATAATGAGCTCTTGGAGTTCAAGATTGTATTGCAAAAGGTAATTTCGCTTGGTTTTTTAGTGGTGAGCATATTCTCTTATTTAAAAGTATGATAGAAACCAGGGCAACATTGGAGAAAATGAGAAAGTTAATAGAGGGTCAGGTGGCAGAGAGAATTAGTTATAAAGGAGAGTAGGGGGAAGGGTAGACCATGCACAAATGTGAGGAGTTGGAATGGGGAAACCTAGTGCCCAAATAGACTAGGACTATCTTTCAGTGTTTTTGTGCTTGAGAGTGTTTATTTTTCCTTGTCCATTTGTGTTCTCTTTCTGTGTATCCGAGCAGTGTGTAGGTAGTAGCCATTTCTTGTATTTGATTGCTGTTTGTAGCCTTTTCCATTCCATTGTAGTTGTTACAGTTTGAATAAATATTAGAAGTATTTCATATCTTCATTTTGTATCCTCTGGGTTTCCATCAATGGTATTAGAGCAGTTTTGGTCTATTGAGCATTGGCGACATGGAGGAGGTGACCTAGAAAGGAGTAACTAGGAAAAGGGTTACCTGGAAAGGTCAGAGTGAAAGCCACCCTAAGTGGGCCATCGTGGATGCCGGTTCTTAAGGGACAGGAATTATTACAGGATGCCACTGTGCCTTGGTATTTGGTATGGGACAAGTATTGGGTAGTCCTACATCACCTAGGTGCTGGGTAAAGTGGGAGTTTATAATACCTTAAATACCCTCCCATCATCGGCTAGCTTTTGAGGGTGAGTTCTACCTAAGGTGTTGTAACAAAGTACAAGAGGTGTTTATATTGCTTACATTAGTTTTTCTTGTTTGAGTTCACTTCGCAAAGAGTGGCCTTTCTTATCATAATATAGCATTGGTTATTTTCATTATTTCATTTGCTATTCTACTATAATATTACTTTTATGTATTCTTTCAAATATTAATATGGTACTTCGTTTTTTATGTATAAAAACAATCCTATTCTTTTAATACTAAAATGCTTTCTATATGCTTTCTCGTGTATGTATGAATTATGATATTATTTTCGTGGGTAAATTTCAGGCATGTGGTTTTCTTGTGTCGAATCATAACCATGCTGTCTCGGAGGAGAGAGAGCTGGAGGAGAATGTTTACTCAAATGATGGCTATGTTGAGAAAGTATCTTTGCTTGAACAGGTTTCTCTTAATTTCCTCTATCATCCTTGATTTTTATCATAGTGTGAAAAGTATGAATGCTTTTACTAGTTTTTTAAATTTAAATCTTTTAACTTTTTATAATATTTTGTTTATTTTACAGGAACTGAGGCCTGGACCATCAAATCATTCTGGTTTAAGATTTATCAGTGGGGTAATTTGGAAATCCAAGGTTCTTAGGTTTGAAAGGATATTGTTTCGTGCTACAAGAGGCAATATGCTTTTCAATCAGACACCAGCTGATGAGCAAATCATGGATCCTGTTTCGACTGAGATGGTTTTCTTCCTTCTTATTACTTTTGAAAAGTCTGATAATTTGGCTATAATTTATTCTTAAATATTTGTTATTATTGTGACTTATCCTCTGTCCAGTTGGTTTATGTTCCCATTGATGTATTCTTTGTCCTGTGATCACTCAGACTCCTGAACTGTTCTTTGCAGATTGAGAAAACGGTGTTTGTTGTGTTTTTCTCTGGGGAGCAGGCAAGAGCAAAGATTCTGAAAATCTGTGAGGCGTTTGGTGCAAATTGTTACCCTGTCCCTGAAGATATAAGTAAACAGAGGCAAATAACTAGGGAGGTAAATATGGTCAGCTTAGAAAAGATGTTTCTAGCCTATTCAGTTTCAACCATGCTGCTTACTCTATGTTTTTTGTTTAGATGTGCTAACTATTGTTTTATAACAGAGGAGCAAGGTGCTCTACATAAGATTGCATTGCATTTTGGGGCTAGAGTTAGAGTGAGAAAGAAAATTTTGTAAAGTTACATACTAGGGAACTTCACATCCTCCTTGCTTGTGTACTATGTCCTTGATTCTTCTTTGCAACATTTAGTATTGAATAGTGCTACATCCAATTGAAATCAACTATGTCTTGTCCTTTATGTTCTTGATGTTGTTCAATATTTCATCATTGGTGACTATAAATATGCAAACCATATGATTTGTGGCTGAAAAGTTTAGTTTTTGGTGACAGGTTTCATCACGCCTTTCTGAGTTGGAGGCAACTTTGGATGCTGGGATTAGGCACCGGAATAAAGCCCTTGCTTCTGTAGGGGGTGATCTAGCAAAATGGATGAACATGGTAAGTTGCAGTTCATTCATGTCTTCCTTTCTAAGATTTTCTTGCTCCTTGTGTTTAAGCTGCAAACGGTGCTAACAGTTGATCACTATGTGCAAGTGACAGATATTTATTATGAACTAATAGATCTTACCCTCACCATCTTGTCCTAGGTAAGAAGAGAGAAGGCTGTGTATGATACTCTAAACATGTTAAATTTTGATGTCACAAAAAAATGTCTTGTTGGAGAGGGTTGGTGCCCCGTATTCGCCAAAACACAGGTACTTCTTTTTTCCCCCAATTTTCTCCAGTTTTGTTGGATCTTTACTAATTCATTCCTTTTAATTTTTTTAGAAATTGAAAACATCTTTTGATTTGTTACTCTAAAAAAGGGATTGCATCTAATGATTTTTCAGATTCAGGAGTTACTGCATCGTGCAACTTTTGATAGCAGTTCTCAAGTGGGCACAATCTTCCATCCAATGGATGCAGTGGAATCACCACCTACATATTTTAGGACCAACAATTTTACGAGTGCATATCAGGAAATTGTTGATGCATATGGGTGAGCATAACATCTACTTTGTTTAATTGTGGGCTTGTGGCAACATGAATATTTTAACATCTTGAAGTTGATTTTTGGATTGTTTTCTGGAGCATCATTTTTCTTGAAGTTAGAAATGCATAACAATGAACTCCTCTGTCTATGGATTGATAGATGTCTGATTGGCTTACTTTCAAATGGGGAAAGGTTTTTAGGATGGCACTTCTATTTTGCCATTAGCTTAGCTAATACACTGAGTAACAGAGTAAGTAGGAGAAAACTTGTAGATGTCTTGTGTTAGCATGTTCTAACTCTTAGTTTTTGGATGCATAACGTTTCAGTAAAATGAAACCAAAATTTTTAAGTTCTAAATTGACTAAATTAGATGAAGTTTCTTATTTATCTCCAGATGAAGTCAGCTACTTGAATTGTCTCAAAGTTGTGTTTGACTGAATAGGTGGATGGAGGAGTAAAATTAAGCTTTGAACTTTGGTTATGAAGAGGGAAAACCTGCAACCTTAGCAGGACTTCACTAAGTTGTCTGTACATTTGAATGAGCAAGCCGCTGAGGGGAGAATTGGCCCCTTCCCACCCCTGTTCTTCTTCTAAACTTGTTTGTTAATCTGAAAGTCCATCGAAGATCATGTGAAACTTTCTTAGCTATTAAATTGTAGGATATTACTGTGATATGCTTCCTTTATATTGAGGTTGTATTCTCTGATTGATTCCAGGGATGTATCATAGATTTATAGCTGAGACAAATTATATAGCTTATAAGCTGTTACTTCCTAAGTTTGTATCTAAGAAAAATGATAAGATTTCTAATGAGTTCTTTTACTTGGCAGTGTTGCAAGATACCAAGAAGCAAATCCTGCAGTTTACACAGTTATTACATTCCCATTTCTTTTTGCGGTGATGTTTGGGGACTGGGGTCATGGAATTTGCTTGTTGCTGGGAGCTTTGGTTCTTATAGCACGTGAAAGCAGGCTCAGCACACAGGTAATTTCATTCTAGCTGCCATCAATAAAGTAAAGAAATGGAAGGATTCATCCCATCCTCCTCATTTGTAACTTTCTTTACTTCTTAATATAATTTCTTCTTTTGTCAAAAAAAAAAAAAAAGGAAGGATACATGGCAAAAAAATCATAGTGGGGTTGATATATATTATGGTCCATCTTTGGTGAATGGAAACTTATTTGAATATCCCAAATTTGTCTGTTCTTTTTCCTTCTTACAGTTAATAGGGCATCATAGTTGATGCTGTCAGCAACACTATTAATTGCTAGCTACTGAGTATCGAGTGTTATTTATGATTTAGCTTATGAGCACCACCATGATGAGGCTGACCAGCACTACTACGATGAGGTGACATTGATAATTGGAGTAAATTACACTGACTCCCCAAGGGGGCTATTTGGTAAAAATAAAATAGGGAAGCTCATTGTTATTTTTAAACAAGAGGGGAAAATGAGTGTAATTTCAGTAAATTTCAGAGGTCGTCTGGGTAATTTACTCTATTATAATTTTCTGTTCTTATATATCTTGGAAATTGAAATGTTATATGCTAATAAATCTATTCTATTACATGCATGTGCAAAGAAAGACAAAATATTCGTTACTTTTGTTCTGCTCGTCATTGGATTTAAGTACCTAGCAGTTCTCTTTAATTTTTGCCAGAGACTTGGAAGCTTTATGGAGATGCTATTTGGTGGGCGCTATGTGCTTCTTTTGATGTCACTGTTTTCAATCTATTGTGGGTTAATCTACAATGAATTCTTCTCTGTTCCTTTTCACATTTTTGGTGGGTCTGCTTACAAATGCCGAGATACTTCATGTAGGTGTGTGCTATTTATCTCTTTCCTGTCCGCAAGTTTGGTGATAGTTGAGTGCTTTGTATTCTATTTCCTAGACACTGCTGCATTACTTTTTCATGTGCTATGTTGCCCTTTTTAAGTTTTCGAGTAGACATGTACTTTCAACATCTCCTCCACCTCTTTCAGTTTTGCATTTCAAGCGGCAATTGGGTAATCAATCATATTATTTAATAAAATAAAAATGTTGATTCAAATCATTCTTCTACCCTTAAGTTGTGAACCGCCATCGGCCATTTCATGGGAAGGATCTTTTAGTTTGAAATCATCAATGGAATTTGGTGATGGTTCTATGAGATTTACCTTAACCTCTTAAGTTATGATGGTTCTCATTAATTATAGTTGGTATAATAGATTTTATTAATTTTTGACACTTGAGGACCCCAAATGTATCTGTTACTGCACTTTCATTTGAACTTCACCTAGGAGTGGTGTTGTTAAGAAGTCTGTAGTGCCGTTTATTTGAAATAATTCTTGTTTCACTTAAAATTATTACCTTCATATTCACTTAATTATCAGGGATGATTTGATTTGCATCTCTTGCACAGTTGCGCTCCACTGTTTTGTAGTTTGTACTTTCTGTTTATATTGCCCCTTCCAAACTGTTTTAATCATAGGTGTTTATCTTGGCTGAGCATATACACCATGGAAAGTTTTCTTTGGCAAGTTGTTGGCTTAGGCGGTGTTTGGTTTTAAGTCATTCTGCATTTCTTATCAGGGATGCACGTACTGCTGGCTTAGTCAAGTATCAAGATCCATATCCATTTGGTGTGGATCCCAGCTGGCGTGGAAGTCGTTCAGAATTGCCTTTTCTGAACTCTCTCAAGATGAAGATGTCCATTCTTTTGGGTGTGGCACAGATGAACTTAGGAATTATATTAAGTTACTTCAATGCGCGTTACTTTGCCAGCTCACTGGATATAAGGTATCTCTCTCTTCTGCCTTCCCCTACAACTTTGATTGTTCTATCACTTTAGTAGGATGTTTTAACTTACTCTCCATGTTGCTGTTAGGTACCAGTTTGTGCCACAGATAATTTTCCTAAACAGTCTATTTGGGTATCTTTCTCTTCTCATTGTTGTTAAGTGGTGTACTGGCTCTCAGGCGGACCTCTATCATGTAATGATTTACATGTTTCTAAGCCCTACTGATAATCTTGGTGAGAACCAGTTGTTCTGGGGCCAAAGGACACTTCAAGTATGTTTTTGGTTCTTTTCTTCATTGTTTCTTATTCAATTGTTATTATATTTCCTGGTTTTCATCATTCTGAATTACTGTTTATCATATGCAGATTGTGTTATTGCTTTTGGCTTTAATTGCTGTTCCATGGATGCTCTTTCCAAAACCTTTTATACTAAAGAAGCTTCACAAAGAGGTACTGCCTTTCTGCCTTTGCTAATGACTTTTCTTGCTTGAAAGTTGATAATTTTATTTACAAAACCTCTATTACATGCACATTTGTCTACGAACATATGTTTGTCTGTTTAAGTCCTCCCCCCCCCCCCCCCTCTTTTATTTGTTTATATGGTAAGCGTATCTTGAGCCAGCTTGTGCGTCAATGAGACTAAGTCCCTCTTCGGGCGATTAAGTTTCCCTTTTATTATTGTGGATTGCTCCTTAGGATTGCTGAACCTCAATTCTCCGAGAACCACCAAAAGTTCAACTTTCTTTGGACTAAAATTTGCTTAAATTATAAAATAAAATAAAATAAAAACTTATGACTTTGTATAGGCTATGGAGACATTTTGTCTGGCTTTAGTTGTCTGTATTTCATTGAAGCTACCAATTAAGGAGACAATGCTTAAGGAGTTTGGGAAGATTACTAATTTTTTATCCTTATGATATTATACAGAGATTCCAAGGACGCACATACGGTATGCTGACTTCCTCCGAGATGGATCTTGAGGTGGAACTAGATTCTGCTAGGCAACATCATGAGGAATTCAATTTCAGTGAGGTCTTTGTTCACCAAATGATCCACTCCATTGAGTTTGTTCTAGGTGCAGTTTCAAATACCGCATCATATCTTCGACTTTGGGCATTAAGGTTTGTTCAGCCATCAGCCATGATTTTCCCTCGTTTTCTTGAATTCCTTGTTCCTTGGTTGATATTTGTTATCCCTATTGCAGCTTGGCTCACTCAGAACTTTCTACTGTTTTTTATGAGAAA
>JASKGM010000009.1:6453015-6467510 GCA_034509205.1 Ceratonia siliqua
CCCCCCCCCCCCCCCCCCCCCCCCCCCCCCCCCCCCCCCCCCCCCCCCCCCCCCCCCCCCCCCCCCCCCCCCCCCGTGGAGGTGCCTTGTCCTTGATGTTGCTTTATATGTCATCATGGTGACTGTAAACCGTATGGCTTGTGGTTGAAAAGCTTAGATTTTTTTGACAGGTTTCATCACGACTTGTTGACTTAGAGGCAACTTTGGATGCTGGTATTAGGCACAGGAATACGGCCCTTGCTTCCATAGAGGGTCATCTAGCAAAATGGTTGAATATGGTAAAATCTAGGATGTAGCTTCTGTATGTTTTCTTTTCTGAGATTTTATTGTTCCTTCTCTTTAATCTGTAAAACGGTTCAAACATCTGATTAATTGTGTGCAAAGTGACAGATATTTTCTATGAAGTAATAGCTCTTATCCTTACTATGTTGTCCTAGGTAAGAAGAGAGAAGGCTGTGTATGATACACTGAACATGCTTAATTTTGATGTCACAAAAAAATGTCTTGTTGGAGAGGGATGGTGCCCCATATTTGCGAAAACGCAGGTTATATTGTTTTTTATTTTCCAATTTTTTTATCCTCTATCTCCTTCTAATTTTCAAGGATTTAAAAACATTTTGAGTTTTGATTTATATTCTCTAATAAAGGGGTTGCATCTAATGATTTAACAGATTCAGGAAGCTCTGCATCGTGCAACTTTTGATAGTAGTTCTCAAGTTGGCATAATCTTTCATCCAATGGATGCAGTGGAATCACCACCTACGTATTTTAGAACCAACCATTTTACGAGTGCATATCAGGAAATTGTTGATGCATATGGGTGAGCCAAATATCTACTGTGTTTAGTAGCAGCAACTTGAATACTTTAATGTCTTGAAGTTAGTTAAGTGTGTTTTCATTCTAATAATTTTCTTGAGGTTAAAAATGCACAGCAATATTCAGTCAAAAAAAGAAAAGAAAAGAAATGTATTGCAATTTACTATATGTCTATACCTTTGTCAAGAGATTGATAACTGGTAAGATTCCTGATCAGCCCTTTTACTTTGCAGTGTCGCAAGATACCAAGAAGCAAATCCTGCAGTTTACACGGTAATTACATTCCCATTTCTTTTTGCGGTGATGTTTGGGGACTGGGGTCATGGAATTTGCTTGTTGTTGGGAGCATTAGTTCTTATAGCACGTGAAAGCAAGCTCAGCACACAGGTAATTTCTTTCTGGCTTTGCCATAAATATAGTAAAAATAGAAGGATTCACATAAAAAACATAATGGGCTTGTTTTATATATATATATATATATAAAAGAAGCCAAATTTTATGTTTCCTTTGATATGCTCTCGATATTGCATTTAAGTACCTTAGAGTTCTATTCAATTCTGTCAGAGACTTGGAAGCTTTATGGAGATGCTATTTGGCGGGCGCTATGTGCTCCTTTTGATGTCACTGTTTTCAATCTACTGTGGGCTAATCTACAATGAATTCTTCTCTGTTCCTTTTCACGTTTTTGGCGCGTCTGCTTACAAATGCCGAGATACTTTGTGCAGGTGAGTTCTATTTGTCTTTCCAGCCTCTAGTTTTGGTTCCAGTTGAGTGCTTTTTATTATATTACCTAGATACGTGATGCATTTTTTGTTGATGTCTATGTTGCACTTCGTAATTTCTAAAGTTGACATATACTTCTGACATTTCTCAACTTTACTGAGCTGTTTTTTCTTTTAATTTAATTAGAAACTGATTAGAACATCTATACCTTACGTTTCGTTGTAGTGCATCCTATTTAATGTGAACATGACTTGATCTGATATATGGTAATCAATCAATTATTTGCTAAAATACAAATGTCGATTCAAATCATTCTTCTACTGTTCTACTCTTAAGTTGTGGACCAGCAAACCATGGAAATGATCATCTAGTTTCACACCATCAGATGTATTTGGTGATAGTTCTAAGATGTTTGAAGAATTTATTACATATTCTTAACAATTTTTATGCTTGGGGATTCCCCAAATGTAGAATGTGTTACTGCACTGTCCTTTGACCCTCACCTGGGATTGATGTTGATAACAAAACTGTAGTGCTGCTTGTTTGAATTGATTTCACATTATTATATTCATATTTACTTAATTATTTTTAGGGATTATTTGATTGACATCTCTTGCACATTTGCACTCCTCTTTTTTGCTGTCTTTTTATATTCGTCCTTCCAAACTGTTTTAATCTTTGGGTATTTATTTTGGCTGCTGAGCCTGTGCACTCCTTGGAAAGTTTTCTTAAGCAAGGTTTTGGCTTTGCTGCCATGTAATTTTTCATCACTTTCCATCACTGATCAGGGATGCACATACTGCTGGCTTAGTCAAATACCAAGATCCGTACCCATTTGGTGTGGATCCCAGTTGGCGTGGAAGTCGTTCCGAATTGCCTTTTCTGAACTCTCTCAAGATGAAGATGTCCATTCTGTTGGGTGTGGCACAGATGAACTTAGGAATTATATTAAGTTACTTCAATGCACGTTTCTTTGGCAACTCACTGGATATAAGGTGTTTCTCTTCTGCCTGACCCTGCAGCTATTTCATTGCTATCCTTTTAGTAGAATGTTTTATCTTATTCTCCATGTTGTTGTTAGGTATCAGTTTGTGCCACAGATGATTTTCCTTAACAGTCTATTTGGGTATCTTTCCCTTCTCATTATTGTTAAGTGGTGTACTGGCTCTCAGGCGGACCTCTATCATGTAATGATTTACATGTTTTTAAGCCCCACTGACAATCTTGGTGAAAATCAGTTGTTCTGGGGCCAAAGGCCACTTCAGGTTTGATTCTGGTTCTTTTCTTAAATGTTGCTTTTGCTTAGATTATTTTTCTACTATATCCTGGTTTTCATAATTCTGAATTGCTGCTCATCATATGCAGATTGTGTTATTGCTTTTGGCTGTAATTGCAGTTCCATGGATGCTCTTTCCAAAACCTTTTATATTAAAGAATCTTCAAACAGAGGTACTGCCTTTACCTGCCTTGCATATGATTTATCTCGCTTGAAAGTTGATGAGTTTACTCATCAAATGTCTCTATTACAAGCACATGTACATAAGCTTGTTGGTTTGAGTTTCCTCTTTATGATTGTGGAGTTCTCCTTAAGGTCTCTGAACCTCAATTCTCCCTGAGAAACATCTAAAATCAATTTTTTCTGACTTTAGTTGTTTGTGATTTATTGACTGCTACCAATGAGGAGATTGTTGAGAAATGTGGGAGTATTACTAATCTTTTATCCTGATTATGTTGAACAGAGATCCCAAGGACGCGCTTATGATGTGCTTAATACATCTGAGATGGATCTTGAGGTTGAACCAGATTCTGCTAGGGCCAGGCAACATTACGAGGAATTCAACTTCAGTGAGGTCTTTGTTCATCAAATGATCCACTCCATTGAGTTTGTTCTTGGTGCAGTTTCAAATACGGCTTCATATCTTCGACTTTGGGCATTAAGGTTTGATCAGCCATGATTTCCCTTCATTGTCGTGAATTCCCATAGTCTATATTCTTTTTCCTTGGATGATATTTCTTGCCACTATTGCAGCTTGGCTCACTCGGAACTTTCTACTGTTTTTTATGAGAAAGTGCTCCTTCTTGCTTGGGGGTGAGTTTAATCCTGTCATTTGACATACTTCTTTAATGCACTTTAAGCCTCTTGATTGAGATGTTTCTGTTCTTTTATCATTATTGTCAGTGTTTTATTTTGATGTGCATCCTTTAGTGGACATAACTTTTTTTCTTCCTTTTAATAAACAAACTTTATTGGTGGAATCAGCATTGAAATTATGGCTGATGAAATCAATATAATTAATTTAGATGCAATTTAGGTTAGATGAGTGTGGCTTCTGAGTGACCCCTGCAAATCCATCTATCATGTCTGCATTTCTTTTCGGATTCTTTTTTCCTCATATTATTCTATCATCAATGACTTTGGTATTTGCAATTATAACAGGTATGACAATCTTGTCATTCGGTTAGTTGGCCTAGCTGTTTTTGCCTTTGCAACTGCCTTTATACTACTCATGATGGAGACCCTTAGTGCTTTCCTTCATGCCCTGCGTCTTCACTGGGTAGAATTTCAAAGTAAATTCTACCATGGTGATGGCTATAAGTTCAGACCTTTTTCCTTTGCCTCCTTAACAGAGGATGATGATTGATCCAGTCATGTCTTTCTTGGTTTCTTGGCAAAGAATTTACAGAAAGAAGCGGCACCATTTACATTAGTAGGAGGAGGAGCACAAAATGAGAATGCGTAGGAAGCAAACTTGGTGGCCACGTTGGGTTTACTTGGTGTTGTTATGCTGCTTGATACTGACCTAGCAACGAAAAATTCTGTCTCGTGTTCCCGTGGCTATTCTGGTGTAAAAGATTACTGCCAACCGTCATGGAAGGCATCTGTCACAATATTTACTTTTAGCTTTTTGTTTTCTTTCCCTTTCTTAGAATAGGAAACTGGGAGAGAATGGAGGGCAATGTTTAGACTAATTTTTGTAGAGAGGAGCTGGGGATTCATCAGGGTGTAGCTATTGGATTTTGGTTTGGGGTTACACACATACACACACAATGTAAGGCGGGTTTTGCTGGGAAATTAGCCATTTTCTTGTAATGATTAATGACAAGTTATACGGTCCCATTTTTTAGTAAGGATTTATCAGAGTAAAATACAGAAGTTGAATAATGCAATCTGTTTCTTGAGTTTGTGAAGGAATGATTAGCTATCACTGACCAGGAGCACAACTTTGGTGTGTATTTGCCCCCTCCCTCCCGGGTTGAATATGACAGAAATATGATGAGAGTACGTTGTTGTGGGAAATAATTCTAGTCCTAATTTCGATTTATCCCTAATTTGAAGTTTTAACTATGACGTTAGTCGTGGATGGCGATTGTAACTTCTTTTTAGTTACTACACAGCCCAGGTTCCAAATCACAAATTCAGGGTTCCCAGTTATGGTATATGATCAGATTATAAAGCTAAAGCCGGTGGTGATTGAATGTAGGAAACATTGCAGGAGAAACATGCATAATTGTGTAATCATAACTACTCTTTTTTTTTAATTTGAAATATAAAAAATCATTTTGAAAATTACAATTTTTACATTTATACTTATAAATAGAATATAAAATGTAATGCTAAAAGTGAAGAATCTGGTTTCCTTCGTTGCCTAGATACTGACTAACAAGTAACAACAACTCTCTTTCCTGGAAGTCCGCTTAAAGCTTCACCAGCTGCAAAAGGAAAATGTTGGCGAGTTCATTCTGGAAATTTTCTTGAAATTCTAAGTTCAGGTTCTTCCTTTCTTTTCTTTTCTTTTATATGTTTTTTACTGATCCTGCTACACACGACCGAGTCCTGTTAACATCTAAGGTTGAGGGCACGGCCAGTCCCGCCGCCACACCTGCCCACGCAATCCAAGGGTTCGATCCCTTCATCATGAGTGGATCCGGATCCGGATCCGGGCACAGTTGCAAGCATATCAAAATCGAAAACCCAACTGTCACTGATCCGAGTTCCAGCCTCCAGGGGTCAGTGGCAAACACCGCTTCTTCTTGTCTACGCAATCACTTCTTTGTCAGCATCAACACCTTCACGACATGTCATCTGGAAAAAGCAAAAATACTTGAGTCTCATCTTCAACTCTGCCACTTTCTGGCGCAGGGATTGAGCTCTCGACGTAGATACTGAAATTCTGCCTAATGGAGAATCTTCATAAGGGCATTATTCGAGCTCGAGATGGCTTTGCTGATATTTACAGGAGAGAGGTGGGCTTGTCTCATCCTTGCGGTTTCGCTCGACGATTTTTAGCTTCGGAGGTATTCAATTGCTTTTCTTTCCAATCTGTGTCTTTGTCAATTTCCTTAAACTTATTTGTTGTACCGAATGAAATTAGGTCCCTGAAAATATTGGAAGTTGTTGGCTTCAAATCATCATGGAAGTCTTGAATTTCTTTTTTCTGGAAAGATTATATAGATTCCTAACTTGTAAAGAAAATGAATTCCAGTGCAATTACATTTAGTTCAATAGTCTCCAGCAAGTAGCAAGTAATATATAGTAAGAATTGAAATGAAAATTAATTTTTGTTACCGAAAGTTATGGTATATGAACCAGCTCGAAGAAGGATTCATGATAAAGATGGCCCAGTAGAAGCTTTGACTCGATTGGGCCTGAGTATAGACTGACTGAGCTTCGTTACAAAACTTTCAGCTGCAGTAAACCTTATGGACATTTGAATTGTAATTGCATATGAAGATTGGTTTTATATTTAATGGTGCATATAATCTTTTGTGTAGTGGAATATCGTTAGATATGCATTTTACAAGCTGCTCAAGTAGTTAGGGCGTAGCGAGGTTAGAGTTAGACTAGAGGTGTCAGATACAATTCCCATGTAAATCAAAGGAAAATTAAACAAATAAAAGATGCATTTTAAAAGATAGTCAATATATTTACATTATTTAGAAATTTCTAAAGCTTAAGTTTCTAAAACCCATATTATGAATCTACTATGATTTGTCTGATTTCATGTTCTCCAAGTCTGAAAGGTTATTTTCTTTCTTTTTCTGCTTTCTTGAGTATGTTATAAATTGACATTAGTGATTTAACCTGATACGGAACCTAATTTTTGTAAAATCTAATGTTGTTCTATTGTTGATTTAATCTTATGGGATGATAATAATCAGTCCTCTGGATCAAATCCACCACTTTGAACAATTGTGTTATGATTATGTACCACTGATTAATTTCCTTATGAGGTTTGCTTCTATGTGCAGGCCCTTGTAAACCAAATGAATTTGTATGGGAAGTTAAATGGTCATGAAGGGTGTGTAAATGCTGTGGAGTTTAACTCTACTGGTGACCTTCTTGTCTCAGGTTCTGATGACCAACAAATTATGTTATGGGATTGGGCATCCAAAACTAAACTGTTTGCATATCCTTCTGGCCACTTAGACAACATATTCCAGACAAGAATTATGCCATTTACTGATGACCGCAGAATAGTGACTTCTGCTGGTGATGGCCAGGTAAATATGTGTATCAAATATTTTTTTAAACCCTTAAAACTGTAGGGCTTAAAATCGCCTTCCTAATTCAATAGAAGTCATTTGGTTATGAAATATAGAGCCCATAGCATTTGATGATCAGTTGAATTTATCCATCTAATGCCCTTTGTCTTCTTTTCTTTTTAATGTTTTAATTATTGAAAAGGACAATGACAGAATTATTTCTTCTGTCATTACTCTATAGAATGTATTGTTCTTTATGCAGCTCGCAGCTTCTTTTCCTGTCCAAGTAGTCAATATGCTAAAGTTACAAAACTTCATCAAATAGTAAATAAAGAGATCCCCCCTCCCCACCGGGAATTAAGTATAACAAGTCAGAACTGTTTGCATGAACTTTTTTATCTTTCTGTTGATTTATTTGATTAACATGTGGAGCCTCTGGGTCATCATCCAAATGATGTTAAGAGAAATTCCCAAGTTATAAGTGCAGCTTTAAGCCAACCTAACTTTCTTCTTGATTCACCTCTAATGGAAACTGGCCTTTCTATTGCAGGTAAGGCTTGGCCTTCTCTGGGAGGATGGTAGGGTTGAAACTACAATGTTGGGGAAGCACCAAGGTTCTGTATACAAGCTTGCTCTGGAGCCAGGAAGTCCCCACATACTGTATAGTTGTGGTGAAGATGGTTTTATTCAACATGTTAGTCAAGTATTACAGCTTCTTCGATGTTGAAGCTTCCCTTTATGCTATCCAGTATAAGTTATTAGTTTTGTTTCTTTTGCAGTTTGATCTGCGAAGTAGTTCTGCAACAAAACTTTTCTGTTGTTCCTCATTGACAGGGAACAATAAACAGCCTCCAAGCAGGATAAGGTTGAATGCCATTGTGATTGACTCAAGAAACCCATATTACTTTGCCGTTGGAGGATCTGATGAATATGCACGTGTTTATGACATAAGAAAATGCCAGTGGGATGCAGCAAGCAATTCAGATAAACCTGTTAATGCATTTTGCCCTCATCACTTAAGTGGCTCAAATAATGTCCACATCACAGGGTTGGCTTACTCAAGCATGAGCGAACTCCTTGTTTCTTATAACGATGAGCTCATCTATTTATTTCAGAAGAATATGGGGTTGGGTTCTTTACCTTCGTCTGCTACATCTGAGGATATGAAGAAACTTCAAGAGGCACAAGTTTACACTGGTCATAGAAATGCGCAGACAGTCAAAGGAGTGAATTTCTTTGGCCCCAATGATGAATATGTGTTGAGTGGCTCAGATTGTGGTAATATATTCATCTGGAAGAAGAAGGAAGCTAAGCTGGTGAGATTAATGGCAGGTGATCGAGATGTTGTAAATCAACTTGAGGCCCATCCACATATACCTATTATTGCTACTTGTGGTATAGAAAACAATGTGAAAATTTGGGCTCCTCTGGCTAGTGGGATTCCTCCAATTCCTGAAAATGTAGAAGAGGTACAACCTATTGTCTGTACTTTTTCCTTCTCTTCCTCCTCTTGCTGTTCCACTACGTTTGATGTCGAATGTGCTATTTTAATGTATAAAACCCTTTTTACATTATCTATTGCAAATTTACTGATTGTTAATATCTATGAACAGATAATGGAGACAAATAGACGTGGTAGAGAAGATCTGTCACGCGTAACTCTTACTCCTGATGTTATAATGCATGTTTTGCGCTTGCAAAGGCGCCAGACATTGGCATATGTTGAAAGAAGATATGAAAGAGCTGATATTGTGAGCGAAGAAGATGCAGAGGGCTACTTTTTAGGAGTCTTAGAAGGTGATGCCTCTTTGGAAGAGGAATCTTCAGGAAATTCCAGAGATTGCAACATTAGCTAGGCTTGAGGAAGCAAGTATCACTGCGGATGGTTGACTAGATATGTATATATAATAAGAACAAAGTTAGCTTCACTGTTTTTAATTTAGCAGAATCATATATAATACAAATTTGAAGTGTGTGTACTAATAAACCAAATCATGGGAAAATTAGATGTAGATAGTATGTTGAGTTTATAGTGTAAAAGGAGAAACACGCTTCTTTCTTTCAGGTTGCCTCCTGTACTATGTATATGAATGCGTCTCATGGGTGTGTATATGTACACAGGATGTTACTTGCAAACACGAGTGCGTATTGTTGAATTAATGGTATGCTTAGGAGTTAGGAGGAAAGTGGAAAATAAATAGGTAGTAAATGGGAGAAAAAAACTAAAGGAATGGAAGGGTTTCTATTTTTTTTCTTATCAATGTTTGAATAGACGAGGTTAAAATTAGGATTATTGAAATTTTAGATTCCCCTGAAGGAGAAATTTATAAATTGCTTTGAAGATGTTCCATCATGTTTCAGGGTTTGGACCACGGGCCCAACAGTAAAAGGGGTAACAATCTGCAAGGGAAAAAGAGAGATTTGTCTTAGCAGCACCTAGCAGTGGGATACTTTTCTGGTTCTGTAGACCCTTGTGGGCTTGCCTTTGTTTTCGGCCCTGTTAGCTGTTGCATTTTATTAATGGGAGACTGAAAGTGTTTTCCACCCTCCCTCCCTGCCTTACCCCGTAAACCAAGAAACTAAAGGGACAAGTTATAATTCGTGTTTAATTTGTTCTTCAGGTGTTTCAAACCCATTGGAGTTGTCCATGATTAGTGGCGCAATCACATTAGGATTAACAGAGAGTTGGGAGTTATCCATTAATACATCAATGGGTAAAACGAACATCATTATTGCTTCATCAAGAGCTAAAAAAACCCTAGGGAAATTTATTCAAGCAATTGTCGGAAATTAAACTTGATTAAAATAACAATCTATAACATGACGTGTTTAAAATCTTGATATGCTGCTTATCGTGAAGCCAACTAATCGAGAATGGCTCACTCAACCCCCTTATCGTACTTAGTATAAGCTACGGTCAACACGCCCAATACAACTAGCACTGTCTCCAAAGTCCAAATACATTTTTAATACCTCAGCCTCACCGAGTTTGGTAAGCTTCTTGGAACCTGCTAAATAGATAACCTGCCTCTTCTCATTTCATCAGAGACTAGGGGGACAATATGGGAAAGGGAAATGAAGGAAGCAATAGCTTCTGGTTCTTAAATATGATGACTAATTCACATGTGGAGAGACTCACAATATCACAGAAACATCCCAATAGACCATAATTTATGCTTGTAACAGGTTGGCACGCAATAAACTTGCGGAAGACTAAGTAGTTCTCTGAAAATTAAATTCCCTTAATTCATCCAATATACAGATTATATAGCAGAATGAGAAAAAAGTTACAATACAAATATTTTATAACAAATAAATAAATCAAGAAAACAAGGCATTAGCCTAGAGAAAAAACCCAGTAAAACTGAATAAAACAATTTTATGGGTATAAACATCATTACAGCAAGGGCTATTTTACAACAGATGGGCACTCACTAGTGCAAAAGTAATAATTGCACCTAAGTAGCCAAACAGATAGTACAGGATTACCTAGGAAGTTCGATCGGGACTGAGATTTAAGTAGCTATGGAACTTGATTCTTTCCCTGTAAGTTTTCACTGCAGTGAACTTTCGGATGAAAAAGTTGACAAATTGTAGTTTTTTTTCTTCTAAATTTCAAATTCCTTATGCTTTATGCATACTCTGGATTGAGTACCAATGACTCCTTGTAGATCATATCTTTTATTTGCTCTTCTTCCAAATGTTGTTGCTCAAAATCAAATGAGAATAGCTCCGGGCAGACTGGTTCATCGGCTACATCATGCAGTTTTGCAAGGTATGGATGCGCTAATGCTTCTTCAACTGCCCATGGTTAAACAAATTCGAATGAAATTTTGCAAAATTTATTCACTATATATAGCTTTGCAGTTGTAATCTTCAGTGAGTCTACTCTAGTTAAACCATATATGAAATTGTAACATGACCTAATAAACATTGTCAGTCTCTTCTTCATAATTCCTCTGATTTAAATGAGTCTCATGTTATTTGTGGACAAAGATTAATGGTATAATTAAACAAGTTTTACAAACAGAAGGTCTGATTCAATAATTTCCTGTGCATGATTTTGAGAAAATAAAAATTTATTACTGTCCGAACGCCGCAGAAACCCGTCTTGGAACAGGCCATTGACAATCTTGTGCGTACATAAGTTTCCTACATCTAAAAGATTTAAAATACTAGATTTATGGCATTTAACTATATAAGTTCCAAGGTCCCAGAAAGTGCCTAAAAGAAGGTGTCATGACCGACGATGTCAGAATCAACGGCGTAGGATTATTAGGAACAAGTCAGTCTGGCAGAAATTTGCCATTTCCTAAGTCCAAGTAATCTTTGTTCTGAAGATCTACATTGCTTCATTTTCACTTCGCTTTACGTTTCAAACTTAAATGTTTCCAGTACTCACGTCACATCTTCGCAATGTAATATTACTGTTAATCCTATCCCTTGTTACTTCTCTTCAATAAAATTAACCAATATGGAACTAACTGGTCCTTATCCGAATTTATGTATAAAAGACTAGAAGGAAGTTTACTAAGTCAAATTCACTTTGTTTTTTGAAGCTAGCGATAGATTATACATTTCTAGTGCACTTGTAGTAAGTTATACAATATATAATTATGAATAAAAGACTGGTATGTGTAGATTAAGTTGTTCATACTTCAAGTGTCAATAATTAATGAGCCTCAATGAGTGCCAGCTTCTTCTAAGAATATGGGATATGCTTACATCAGAAGAGCGTATCGAAAAATATACCACATACAATTGAATGCTTAAAAAGCATGATTTCAATATCTATTTTGGTCCAGAAGCAACGTGAGAAACAACTAAAATAAACATTTGTGTTAGCTTTCGATTTCTCGTGTTGATGCAGCAGCCATGAATGTTCAAAACGAGCCCACATGATGTTTTATCTAGCAGCACAAGCATAAATGACTGAGAAGGAACGAGAAAATTACCTGTAATTCTTCGAGCGGGATCAATAGTCAACATTCTATCGATGAGATCCATGGCTAAGGGATGAACATGGGGGAAAACCCGAGCTAAAGGTTGACGAGGATATTGGGGAAGTTGTCGGATATATCTTCTCGCACCTTCATTTTTCACTAACGCAAGATCAGCCTCAGTTGGAGTGCCAAGAAGCTACAGATAAGAACAAGTGTAAGCCTACATCCAGTAGAATTACCTTATACGAGTAAAGTAAATTAATGATTATATATCTTAAATAACTTTAAATATATGATTGTCAAATTATATGAGCCACTCTAGTGAATATCATATGCAATTTTTGTATCAGTCTGGATATGTCTTTTCATCTTACCTCGGTCAATAGGCGCATCTGATGCACATGATCTTTGCCTGGAAACAGAGGCTTCTTATTCATTAGCTCCATAAAGATGCAACCAACAGACCACACGTCTATCGCAGAGGTGTAATCTGAGGAGTTCATCAACAATTCAGGTGCCCTATACCATCTAGTAACTACATATTCTGTCATGAAATCATTTTCAAGAGTCGGCCGTGCAAGCCCAAAGTCACATATCTTCAAATCACAATTTGAATTCAGCAACAAGTTGCTTGGTTTCAAATCTCTATGGATGATATTCGCAGAATGTATATACTTCAGTCCACGAAGAATCTGATACAAGAAATACTGCAAGAGCATCCAATCATCAGCAAAATATTAGTCCCACTGTTAAAATCAATTGTGGAGAAGTCAATGAAAATACTAGAATAAAAACTAAAATGGAAGAACTCACTTGGCAGTGGTCTTCTGACAGATTTTGATTAGAGCGGATGATGTGGTGTAGATCAGTATCCATGAGTTCCGTGGCTATGTAGACATCAGTGAACTCTCTACGCAAGGGTGGTGGAATCACATCTCTTAAACCAATTATCTGTTTTACATGCACAGATTTAAAAAACGAGATTCCATGACCAAAATTGGGGGAAGGGGGAACTGGTCAACTTCACCCCGTTGGCATCAACTTCCTCAACTAGTCAAATTATATTGGGCAAGTAAATTAAGAAGTCTTCAAGATTTTATAACCAACTCCAAGAGAAAACCCCACAGTCATGGCTTGTCCATTTAGAAAGTCATGGTCAACCATTGTCAACTATGGGAGATGGTTTGACTCTGTACTGAATGCAAATAAATGGTAGCAGTAAAATCTGTATCAAATTTATTTGTGTTCATGGATAATTGGACATCCATTTTGCTTCAAACTTCCTCAAAAATTGTTCTAAAATCTCAATCAATTATAAAAGTTAGAAAAGAGCAATTTACTCATACGACTTCCAGTAAGAGAAACAGAATAATAGACACCATGATACACGCCATTCGTACGTGATATCTGAATTCACTTCGCATAGAGAAACTCACATTTTCGTGATCCAAATGACGAAGAAGCTTAATCTCACGGAGCGTGCGCTTAGCGTCCATGTGATTATCGAAAGCGTTCGCTATCTTCTTAATAGCCACCATCTCGTTAGTTTCCGTATCCAACAGCGAGCTTCATCATCACATGAACACAACAAACAACTATTCAGATAACGAGAATTTTAAAAATAAAACTGCACTTAAACTCTGCCTATTTAACCATTATAGATCCAATTTACGCAGAGAAAAAATGAACAAATAAATCGTATTGCACAACGAAAAGGTCAAAAACAAAAAATGAAGGAGTACCAGACGATTCCATAGGCGCCGCGACCCATAGGCATAATCGGAGGCCTGTACTTGGCCGGAACTTCGAAGAGGTTTCCGAATATGTTGTACTGAATGAACTGTCCTCCGTGGGTCGGAACAGCCGGAAAATCGGGGCCGCTGTTTGGATCCACCATTATCTCCTATTCTCCTTCCCTCACAAACTACTGCACAAGAACTTTCTAGCTGCAGTTTCTCTCTCTAGAAATTGTCGAAGTAAGAAGAAGACGAATGTTTGTTGAATGAGGAGGCGAAGGTTTTATATCATGAAAGGAAAACAGTATGTGCTTGGCTTTGCAGTTGAGTTCGGAGTAGATGCGAGGAAGAAGACGCGAAAACGCGCGAGAAGAAAAACCAGGAACGCGTGTGGAAGGGAATTGGAAGGCTCAGATTATAGCCGCCTCTCATCAACGGTCCACATTCGTTCAATTATTTCATCTGCCATTATACGTTTCTTGGGAGCCTTTAGGATTAGGGCCATCTCTTTCCAATTAAAAAACAAGTCAAAGGCGCTTACGTTCCAGTCAGGCAGGTTTTTTAAAAGGACATAAATAAACCTGATATTTATATGCTAATTTTGTCTGCTAGCTAAGCTGTGACTAAGGGTGCGTTCGGAGAAAGGAGAATGTAAAATTTTAAAAATAATAACTTCTGTAATTTTTTAAGTTGTTCGTATCTACTTCTTTTTGAAATAAAAGGAGAAGTAAAATGAGAAATTCTAATTAAAGTAGAATCTATATTTTGTAACTTCTCCTTGTAGAAGAAGTAG
>JASKGM010000009.1:6467610-6477649 GCA_034509205.1 Ceratonia siliqua
TCACCAAAACATTAAGATAGAATTCAGGCTTAATTGGATCTATTCATATCTTTGTCTCATTGTGATGTATACTGTGTGTGATAAACCCTTGTAGGTTTTTGGTTGTGGCTGATTTTTTTTTGGGTAGTGCTTGGCCTTGGAATTTAATTCTGTTTGCTTAACATGTCTGTTTTGTGCTAATTTTCCTCCAGGCAATCATGAGCGATGAAGGAGATAGGAGTTGTCCTCTCTGTGCAGAAGAGATGGACTTGACTGATCAGCAGTTGAAGCCATGCAAATGCGGTTATGAGGTTTGATTCTGTTCTTTGTGTTTGTTAATGATTTGAGGGTTTTTGTTTGACCTCGAAACAGTGTGTTCTTTTAAGGTTATTTGATTATTTTATTTTCTGTTCATCCATTGGTTCTTTTTGGTCCATATATCTCTCTGCTTGGTGGCATTTATTATTGAAATGAGTATACAGCCATACATTGTGTTATCACATTCCATGTTTTTCTAGTGCTAGTGAGATGCTTTCTTGTTAATATCCAAGTAAGTACTAAATAGAAGTAATGTTTAGAAATGAAGAGGTGCTTCTTCATCTTTTGTACACCAATATGTAAGGCATAGGTTCCGTTGTCTATGTTTTGTTTCCCGAGGATAATCATTTATTATCACAAATGTTAATTATGAAAAAAGGAAGCTAAGCCGATTTGAATTGAGAACTATTTGCTTATAAGTTATAATTGATATGGATAGGAAGTGATGGACCTAGTCCTCATTTAGTTTCCATTTACCTATGCATATGAATTTGCTTGTGTAATTGATTTACTGATCTGTAGTTAACTCAATCTTCTATTTAATTTCCTCTCTTATTGATTGCAGATATGTGTTTGGTGTTGGCATCACATAATGGATATGGCTGAGAAGGATGACACAGAGGGCCGATGCCCTGCATGTCGAAATCCATATGACAAGGAAAAGATTGTTGGGATGGCTGCAAACTGTGAGAGGTTATTCTGTTAACATATTTTTGTACGCTAAAAATATAGTTTTGTCTTTATAGGCTTTTGACCTTTACTTTTTAAATGTGTGGGTATACTGGTATAAAATATCTTTAAATGATTTCTTTCAATAGGTTACCTTATTAAATACTTTAATGTATTTTCTGTTTTTCCTTTAACTTTTGATATAGAACAAAAGGAAATAACTTTTTATGTACAGAACACTAGACTCTTTTTGTGTTTGTCTTGTTGATGATTTTTTTCCTGTAGATTGGTAGCTGAAATTAATATGGAGAGAAAGATGAAGAACCAGAAAGCAAAGTCTAAATCATCTGAAGGGCGTAAGCAACTCAGCAGTGTTCGAGTGATTCAGCGGAATCTTGTCTACATAGTTGGGTTGCCTCTTAATCTGGCAGATGAAGATGTAAAACTCTCCTCCTCCTCCTCCTCCTCCACTCTTATGAGTACTTGACTATTTTAATTTTGTTTAGATTTTTTCTCCATTTATCTTCTATTTTTTCGTAAATTATTATTTTTGTAACCATCCACGCAGATTCTCCAGCGGCGAGAGTATTTTGGTCAGTATGGGAAGGTCTTAAAAGTGTCAATGTCTCGGACGGCAGCTGGTGTCATTCAACAGTTTCCAAACAATACATGTAGTGTGTAAGTTTATGATCTCTTGTGGTTCACTTTTTTCTTTAATGCTATTATGGTGCATCTTTCTGGTAGCTAGCTTGTCGAAATTGTTTCTTGCATACTGCTGTAATTAGACCATTTACTGTTTTGTTTCAGTGTCTGTGGAGTTCTTACTTTTTGAACATTTCTCTGTTTTGACCATAGTTGTTAATAGCGTGTAGCACGTGTAGCAGTAAGAGCTTCAAAATTCTATAGCACGTAGCACCACTCTAGCTACATTGAATATAAATCATAATAACAACAATGCCCTAATAAACCAACTAATACATATAAAAAACTAATCTCACATTTAAAACATAGCTCATGACAACTTAATAATCATCCATAAATCACAACATCAAGTACTTAAATCTTGACAGAGATTTTGAGCCTAAGCTTTATTCTGAGAGATATAAATCAGAATTATATTTGCTTTTTCTGAGGTTACCCAGTAGTCCTGCCTTGCAAGCATTGCAATTGTAATAGGTTCTGGTCATTGTTCCACAAGGAAGAAGAAATTTGAAATCAAACAATGATAATAATAATAATAATAATAATAAAAGAGAACAGAGAAGATTAAGGTGGGTAGAGAGTGAAGGGAGATTGCAGAATGACGTTGAGGAAGAAATTTGAAATCTGAAAAAAAATAAAAGATTTCTGTCCGCCCGTTTTCTCCATTATATTCCCTACTATGTCAGCATGTTTGATTATCCACTTCATAATATATTAATGTTGTGGTTAAAGGAAAGTTTTGTTTCAGATATATTACTTACTCAAAGGAAGATGAAGCAATTCGCTGTATTCAAAATGTACATGGATTTGTCTTGGAGGGTAGACCTTTAAGGTATTGATATATGCATGTATTGGAACCTTTCATGTATGGATTGTTTGGCCTCTGACTCCTGCTTATCAGCTTTTCTATGTTGCACTTTCAGGGCTTGTTTTGGAACCACAAAGTATTGTCATGCATGGCTCCGAAACCTGGTATGAAAATTGTTGTCTATATAGTGTTAATCTATGGCTTTAGTTAATTAAATACACTTTTAATTGAGATATTTTATGATCAGCCTTGCAGCAATCCTGATTGTTTATATCTGCATGAGATTGGCTCTCAAGAAGATAGTTTCACAAAAGATGAAATAATTTCAGCATACACTAGGTACTTGTATTGTTTATACAAATTCATACAAGAATTGACATGATCTAGTTTATGAATCTATTATTTTCCACAATGGGTGATTGTAATCCTGATATTCTAGCATTTTCCACAATGTTTTCCACTCCTGGCTCCTGTAAGGTTCTAGTTTAGTTAAGAGTGTTTAGTTCACATTGACTGACCTACCTTACCTTTTTCATAGCACACAGCAACAGAGTGTGGGTTGGGCTGAAAAAAAATTCCCTAACCCAAACCAACCAACCTGTGAACACCCCAATATACACTGCTTGAACTGCATGTAGAATGCTTTTCGCTTAATGGTCTGTTCGTTTGCTTTGTGGTTTTGAAGAAGCAGAGTTCAACAAATTACTGGTGCTACAAACAATATGCAACGGCATTCAGGACGTGTGTTGCCATCACCAATGGATGATTACATGAATAATTCTCCAGGAAAACTCATTGTAAAAAATGCTTCGAGTGTAAGACCATTTTTATACTTTCTCTCTAACCGCCTCCTTTTTCTTGGTGGTAGCTTTCACCATGTCACTTGAATAATTGCTCCCATTTGATCTTTAGCTGCTTTTCCAAGATTGGGTACTGCTAGCAAAATATAGTTTATGCACTTGACAGATGAACATGAAGGTATAACTATGTAGTTTATTATTGAGCAGAACTCTTCTAGCATTCTAAGAGGTTCACCTCCTGATGGAAGTACTGGAAGATCTATAGCTCTTCATCCTGCTGCTGCATGGTATGGGTTTTTATTATTTGGCTTTGAAGGTTGAAATTGTTAAAAGATGATTGCCTCCCCTAAACTTTTTCTTTTGTTCTAGGGGCACACGATCTACAAATTGTCAACCCCCTTCTGGAGGTCTATTATGTCCAAATGGAACAGCCAAGCCGAAACCTGATACTGTTAGTGGCACACTACCCTTGTCTTCAGCTGTTGCGGGCACAAGTCAGGATTCTTCATTGCATAGTGATGCACCAAAGAGGCCACCATCAAGTGATGGAAGCCATAATACCCCTAGAGTACAAAATGGTGCGTTGAAACCAGTAAAACAATACAATAGTATGGACAATCTGAGTAATGCAAGTGAAAAAAATGCAACTGCTGATAGTTCTCCTGCACCTGTGAATTTGAACAGTCAGTTGTCTTCTGTCCCATTATCCCGAGATAGTGATAATGGCAGTTCTACAACAGCAAACACAACAAATTCTACTGAAATCACTGGGCAGATGTGCAAATCTGGTCCTGAGGAAGCAACTATTGCTACAAATGAAGAGATTCAGAACTTGTGCTCTGATTTGTCCTCTGTTAACGTTGACAGAAATGGACAAAATGAATACTATGGTATAGCTAGACCTAATAGCCCTCCTGATTTTGTCTCGATTAAATCTCCTCAAATTCTAGGAGCGCAGCAGCATAATGCTGACAAATTTAGTGATCCACTAATTACAAGTGTAGCTGGTAAAGCTGCTACATCAGATAATGGGGTGTATATTCCTAGGGAGCAGTCTGATTGGAGATTGCATTCACAAGCTCAAGTAATAGCAGCTACTACTGACGTGGAAGATGATATAGCTTCATTTGATAATCAAAGACTCAAGGATCCCGAAGTTGTTAGTCGTTCTCCTTACTTGTCAAAGTCAGCTAGTTTCCTTCATGTCCCAAACCATTCTAGTCATGGTCTTCTGCAGCATGGTGAACCTTGCCCTGCTGTAAATGCTGATTTTCTATCTGCAGATGATAAAATTGGAGATGATTCTCTATTATGTTCATCTAGCATATTATGTAATGGTTACCCTGAGAAATTGGTCAGTAACCATTCTTCTGGTTTGAATAGAACCTTTGAACGTTCTGTTTTGCTTCAAGATGAAAGAAATGAGCAATGCATTGGAAGATTAGTTAGTGAAGCAGTTAACACTGGAAGTGATGCTGCACTGGATAAGGGTGAGAGCAGTATAATTTCAAATATATTGTCTATGGACTTTGATGCATGGGATGACTCACTAACATCACCTCAGAATTTTGCTAAGTTGCTGGGTGACAACACTGAGAACCAGCCTGGTCCATTAAAAAGTTCTAGTTCTTTGAAAGTGCAAAATAACAGTCAATCGAGATTCTCTTTTGCAAGGCAGGAGGAGCCCAACTTCCAAACATTTCATGCACATCCATCTTATGGTGTCAGTGAGCAATTTCCAAAGAGAGGCTCTTTTATACAGGATTTTGCAGAAAGAGACTTGTATATGGATAAGTTCGGTATTGCAAATGGCTTCCCTTCCAGCAAACTTGAGGAATCTGAAAATCTAGGCAGTGGTCACTTTGTTGCTTCTAATAAACTTTCTGGTGCGTATTAGTAGTTCCCTTAACTGGCTGATACAGTTTTTATATTTTTTTTTTGGTGGCTTATCATTGTTTCCTTTGCTACTTTTTTCAATATGATACTTGAGCTTCTGGTTTTGTGCCATCGTTGCTTGAAGACCTTTTCTGTTGAGTAGAGTGTTAATTACAATTAATTCTTTATGGTTTTATTATGTTTTGTGAAATGCACATTTTTTTTTTCTTTTTTAATCCAGACTTGCATACATGAATATGTCAAATACTTGTTTTTTCCTTCTTTTTTGCCAGTTTTATCTGGCAAGGAATTGGATAATAAGTTTAACTACAGATTTCCATATTTTTTGGCTGGCTCAAAATATTTGTGCCATCCATGATTTTTGTTCTTCTTGATTTCATGGCAGTGCTTTATAATGATCTTCCATTTTTGGGTGGACTTGCCCCCAGGGAAAAAATGACAAACCCATATATGCTTGTCATCATTACTTTGATTGAGCTAGTTTGTGCTGTCATTTCTGGACACCACTGGTTGTGAATGAGAAATTTGTCACAGCTGCTAAAGCTGTTACTGGATCACCTTCCCCCACCTTGTGTGGTTAGAAAATTCAAAGGTGTAGCAATGGTCAAGTTTGTTCACTATGGGTCACATGTTTGAAACCTCTCAAATTCAAGGTCTAGCATTGGTCTAGGTTGTTTTGTTCCCTTTGCATTACATGTTTGCATCCTTGGAAAACTGTGTTGTCTGGATTGTTATTAGATTTGCAGTTGTCTCAGCTGTGTACAGATATCTCATGTTCTTCCTTTTGTAATGATTTGCAGCTGTTTCAAGAGCTCAAATGTCAGCTCCTCCAGGGTTTTCAGTTCCAAGCAGGCCTCCACCACCAGGTTTTTCTTCTCACGAGAGAGTGGAGCAGGCTTTTGACTCCATATCTGGTTAGTTATGGTTTCTATTGATATTCACATGGACATCTGCGTAATGGTTAAATGTAATTGTTATTTGCTTGGCAGGGAATTCGTTGATTGACCCTTCCTCCTTGTTGAGAAATTCTTATCAGACACCCACAACTGGAAATATTGGTGGTACAGGGGACATTGAATTTATGGATCCAGCTATTTTAGCTGTTGGTAGGGGGAGACTTCAAGGTGCACTAAACAGCCCAGGGTTAGACATGAGATCAAATTTTGCCCCACAATTAAATTACTTTGAAAATGAGGCCAGACTTCAGTTATTGATGCAAAGATCTCTCTCACCGCCACAAAACCTTAGATTTTCCGAAATCGGGAGTTCTTTTTCTCAGCTTGGTAATTCTTATGGCATTTCTTCAAGGTTAGATCAATCACAAGTCAGCAATTTGGCCCCTTTTGCTCAGTTGTCATTGCAGCAGTCTAGAAATGCAATCTTGTCTAATGGCCAATGGGATGGGTGGAATGAGGTGCAGAGTGGAAGTAGTTTGGGTGTGGCTGAGCTTTTCAGAAATGAAAGACTTGGATATAACAAGTTTTATACAGGATATGATGATTCAAAATATCGGATGCCAAATTCTGGGGATATTTACAACAGAACGTATGGGATGTGATTTTCTTGGCTGTTATTTTTTTGTATGGCTGGCCATGGTGAAGCAAGACAGAAATGAACACAATTTTGTTGCATTGCTGAAGATGATGGGACTGACTCATGACTGTTCTTTTGGGCTACCTAATGATGAAACATTGAAACTCCCAAGAAGCATGGTTTCTAGCTGCAGCTGGTAATTATTAAACTCTATTTACTTCTCTTTCTGCCGGTTTATTATGGTTTCATTGCCATTACAACGTGTGCACGAAAATCTCTCCTCCCCCAGACCTCCTCCACCCTTCACTCCCAAAATGGTTCTTGTAGCCAGTATCAGCCTTTATGATGTCAAGCACATGACTTTGCTGTTTGCTTTTCATACCATGAGCACTCATTTTATCTCCTCCCCTTTCCTCTTCCCCTGAAGGTCTGGATTTGCAGAAGTGAGCTGTGGTGGGATACCAGGTGGCAATGCTAATGTGATCAAACTGCCAGGTAGAGCTTATTTGAGTGTTCTCTCTTTAAAATACAGAGCGCAGAAAAACTTGTAGTTGATTCACGATCAATAGAATGAATCTCATATTTATTGGTATTGTATTTTTTTCTTTAGTTTTAACCACTTGTGGATAGAAGTATATAGCTTTTATGTGACTGATTCAACAGAAAGTATCTTAGTATCTTGGTAGAGTTTGCAATTCATATTTGGTTCAAAATATGAAGCGAAAACTGGGAAAGGCCTGTTATATAATGTAATATTGTTTCTAGCTGGGCAGAGCCAGTGGCTCCTGGTATCCTCCTTTAAGATCTATATTTATGTTCATTTTTCTTTGCGCTTGGGTTTTTCCAGTAGTTCGATATTTTATATGTCCACAGCAAGATAGAACCTGGTTTGTTCAGCTATTATTTATAGTTTCTTCTCAATGTGATAACAATATAATTTTTTATAGTTTCACTTATCCTCTCCTTTGCATTTGCCAGTTATGTTTGTGACTGATGCTTACCAGATTATAACCGCCAGGGTAAGAGTTATTCAGGCCACAGTATGAACAATATATATGCATGGCTGTATTGACAGTCTATTTTCTGCATTTTCTAATGCAGCCAAAAATCTACTTTAGGTGTATTTGAGCTTTTTGAGAGAATATTGAGGATGATATTAAACATTTTGTCAATGTTTAATAATAATTTTCTCGGGTGAAAGTCTGAAAGCAATTTGTCACTTGCAGCGTTTTGTTAGGGAAACGTCTATATGCGCGCATTTGGAAGTTTGTTGGGAGTTTATTTCTGGTAGAAGAAAGTTGTTATTGTTTGTCAATTAGGTATTTTCTTGTTTGTTTATTTGTCTGCATCAAAGTCACTTGAACGGGCTTGGGGCTGTTTGCCATTGCCAACTCTGGAATTGGGGATTGAATCTGGGTTTTAATTTTAGACGTTCGCACGCGATCCAAATTGATAAGGGTCGCATCACTGAATGGACTTTTGAGATCAATGTGGGTTTAGTTAAGTTCTTGTCAAATTTGGGTTTTGTAATTAATTCGACTTGAAAGTTGTGACACTTTTAGCTGTAATTGCTAGGATTAAGAAACGCGATTTAAAGAAGTAAAAATCTCGAGGAATTTGTGATTGCAAGAGCAATGCGTTGGGTTGGGTTAACTCAATCTTGATTAATTCAACTTAAATTAGTGGTTTGAAATCCCGATTTTTGGTACACACGTTGGCGACTTGAAATTCCGATTTACATGTAGATCAAATCTAGTGGCTTGTTTGGTTCACTTTGTTAACCCAATAGTTTGGGCTGTGGGTTTTTAAATTGAATACTAATTTTTGAACTTGGAATTATATGTATAATAAAAAATGATTAATTGTATTTTTAGTTTATTAACTTAGTAGTGAAACAGAATTGACATATTTAAAGAGTATTGTAAGACGAGGTTCTGATTGAAGAGAGTTGTAGGACTTACGTTATTCTTAATAGATAAATAATACCTTTATATATCACTTTCTACTTTTTCTACTGTAATATTTAAACAAAAAAGATGTTTTACTTTCCCTACCTTCTATGACCTCCAATTATTCTGTCTTGCGCTCTTAAAAACCAAACAAAGCAAAGCAAAGCAATTGTGTTGTGAGTGCTTAAAATAGAATGAGTAGATGTGTTAGAGAATTTCTGGGTCCTTTGCACGATTTGGTTTTCATATTTGTTAGATTATACATTAGTTTCATCAACTACCATTGACCCATTTTTGCGTATAGATTTGTTTATGTATCACCTATCATTGTAATTGCAGTGTTGATGAGTGTACAATGCACATGTTTAATTGACTTTAGGGCAAGAATTGAGTGAGTCAAGCACTACATTATGGTTTTTTGTGGTAAAATGGGTAAAAATAAAATAAAAGAAACAAAGGAACAGAGAAAAAGAGAAAAGAAAGGATGAGGTCAGCCACGTTGGAAAGCAATCTGCAAGGCTGCAAGCTATCACCCATTTAAACCCAAATGCAACTATGCAAGGAATGGTGAGGTAGAAAGAGGAGACATTTAAAAACAAAAACCATCATTTTAATAATAATTTTAGTTACATAAATTTTATTTATAAATTATTAAGATAATTATCCATAAATTTAATATAAAATTTAAAACAATTATTTTAACAATTTATAAATATAATTTACAGAAATTACACTAATCATATTTTTAATAAGAAAGTTTGAAGTGGGGATAAAAGGGCAGGTATTCCACTGTTTCCAAATAGTTTTTTCAATTATGAAGGTAGCAATGATTAGTTATCCTGTCGGGGAGTTCTTGGTATCCTTAAAAGAGATCACTACAGCACTGTTAACTGTTGAAAGAAATGGATTGGTCCTCTTTCTTTGCTCCTCAATAAGACGAACTTGCAAACAAACAGATGTGGGTACCCCAAACAAAAAACAATTAATTGTACCCAACCCAACCACCGTAGAGCAAAATCTAAATAATTTAGACAGCCATCCCTTCAGTTATTTTCAACCACATGTTTTAAATGATTTTTAATGAAGTGGTGGACACTTGTCCTTTGCTCACAGGCTACCCATTATGCATCTTATCAACAAGCCAATAAAAGCGACGGGATTTTTATGCCTATGACCAACCCCTACAATTGATATATATATCACGTTCAACTACCAGTAAATTATATTTTATTATGTTAAATTATATGAATTTTCTATTCTTTTTAACTTTACATAAAGTGATATATACTCTTATGTATATACTCGAGTTAAAATTTATAACGAGATTAGTTTAGTTTTTCAAGGCCTAATAGGAATTTTTTTTGGGGGGGGGGGGGGGGGGCGGG
>JASKGM010000009.1:6477659-6505641 GCA_034509205.1 Ceratonia siliqua
CCCCCCCCCCCCCCCCCCCCCCCCCCCCCCCCCCCCCCCCCCCCCCGCTCTCTCCCTGTTTATTGTAATATTGATCACGATTGTTCAGACTGATTATGTAGATAATAATCACGTTTAGCATATGATTAAAAAGTCGCCGACAGGCGACATCTCATCTCAAGTTGACAAATGTTGGCATTTGAATTACAGAACCGTAGACAAGTATGGGAATTAGTAACAATGTTACAATAGGAAATCCCTCTTCTTTTTCCCACTTTCTGGCTCTCCCTAAGTAAGCTTAGTAATATATGCTAATATGATTTAAAATATTGAGCTCCCAAAATTACTCAACTCAAGAGCCTCAACTAATTGCTCGGAGAAAGAAAAACAGTGGTCCTCTACCCCACCCACTATAATATCTGTCATGTTTGTTTTATAAATCCTTTTCCATTTATTTTTGGCCTCTTTTTTTCATTTTTTTTGATAGAAATGTTGAAGTACAAATTCATAAAAATCGTAAACTTAAATTTGATTTAATAGGGATTTCAAAACTGCATTCAATGATGTAATTCTTACTGTTTGTACTTAATCTTTTAAAGATAATAATCATATATTATTATTTTTTATATCACTTTTACATCTATTTATATTTATTATTTTATTATTATTTAATACTTATCATCATCTATTATTATTATTTTTATAATATATTAATAATTAAAAGTAAAATATAGAAAAGTGTAAAGAAAATGAATATATAACATTCATTTTTCTCGTTTAAAATATAGAGTGGAGGACTTAGATACCAATAACCCTTGGGAAAGATAAAAAGAGAGTGACTATGAACTATAAAGACATTGTTGTTATGTAGTCTTACTGTAACGCTCTGAGAGTCAGAAACAAAGGGAAATGTAAAATTCTCACTGGCTTTCTCCTATTTTCTGGGATGCATAAAATTCTCATCTGTAATCTAAAAATTGGTCAACAGATAAATGTATTTTGACTGCCCATAACTAAATTGCAGATAATGGCATCAATGGGGAACTAGTGCATGCAGAAATCAGCATTAACCAAAACGGGGCATATTGGTTTAGCCAAGAGTCAAGCGTTGCCAATCAGATGTAAGTATCAGAATATATCAATCATTAACTGAATTATACAAAGAATTTAAGCAAACTCCCTTTAAGGTTTGCCTTTCTTTTGTATTAAAAGGAAGGCTAGGGTGGTGCCTGCGGGTACTTCATCTGGTAATAATATTGAGATGTGTTGATATTAGCTGTGCTGGGTGAAGTAAAACAGAGACTCTGGGGAATTGAGTTTATAGGTTTTGCTGGAAAGCTGGCAGTCGATGGAAAGGTAGTTGAAATTGAGAATCCTGATGATGCTGCAGTAGAGAACTGTGGTACTGAGGTAGCAGTGACCTGGCCATGAGTTTGCCACGCCCAGTTGGGGAGTTTTCCTTGTGAAGGACCTGTGCTGATTCTCTCTGCTCTTTCCTGCCAAATATTTCAACAATTTTTCTTCAAAAACAGGTTTACATAGATCTTCCTGGACAGAAAGAATGTCATCACAAAAGTGTCGACTCTCAAAATCCTATAAATGCATATTGTGGGGACACTCAATTTCCTCTATATAAGCAATAAAAATAAAAAGCTTAATTGTACTTTTAGTCTTTCTAGATTGCTTAGTAAAGCAATTTGGTCTTTATAATTTCAATTAAAACAATTTTGGTCCTCTCACTTATTTATTACAGTAATTAGTCCGTCTAATTTTAATGTCAACAATTTACTCCCTGTAATTATTTGAAAAAATATATAATTTGACATAATTTTTAACTTGGCAGAATTTAGCTATTGTCTCTCTATTATTATTTTTAGTTGCTATAATCTTATAACTAGGGAATAACATTATTCAAATTGAAACTTCAGGGATCAAATTATTTCACTGGGCAAATTGAAGCAATTAAAAGTACAATTAAGCCGTAACAAAATGACTACATAATGGAACGTTCAGTGGAAATTTTATCCCAATGCTGTGATGGAATTTGTAATCCAACTCTTGAGCCATAGTTGCCATACTCCACATTTTATCTCATTTTAAATGATTAATATAATGACCATTATATCTAGTATATCTATAGATCATCAAAACATACTTACGGACCAATCCCTCCAAGTAATGTTTTTATGCACATTTTGGAACAGGTCCTTTTATCTAAAAATTGAATAAAATAGAACAAGTATACAACATAATAGAGACACTATTTCCTTGACTATTCCAATAAACATGCATCGCACCAAAAGCTCATAACAATTAGTCAGTAAGAAGGATTCCTGTAACATAAGTTGTGGTTGATATCAAATTCAAAAGTCAACCACTCTTCGTTGTTTGAACAAAGACGATAGCAAATGATTGGAAAGTTTTTGAAGGAAGCACTCAATAAAGAAATCAGCAATCAACTCTAGTTCTGAAACGAAATACCAGAAAGTGAAATTCACCTCATTGGGAAAGAAACTAGGATAAATGCCATTCCAAACAGAAGGATGATCCTCAGTTACTACCGGCCTTTTCATGGTTGGATTGCCAATTACTGAACCAATATTGGTCTCCATCTGCAAATAAAAAATTGGGCGCGGGGGGTGGGGGGGAGTCATAATTAGCTACAGCTGTTCCTACAAAGGCCAAAAGAACTCTGCTTTTAGGTTAATATTTAAACAGATACCACGTCAAATAGTGTTATGGAACCAACTTGAGAGCATTAAGAATGCTATCAACCTTTGTTCATATAATGTGCAAGAAAGAAACCTGAAACAACTGAACATGTAAAGTTCAACATACCCTTGAACTTCCTCCAGCATGCATGTTGTAAGGGACCGACTGGAACTGAAGATGGCCCCTGTTTTCATTGGGACCATTGCCTGGGGTTGCTATGCCCAAATTCAGGTCAAGATTGTGACTGCCACCTGTTTCAAAAACAAGACCCAGTTTCACACAGAACATTTTATGTTTACGCTGACAAACACTTAGAAAGTAATTATATAAGTATAAGACCTGTTCTATGAAGTATTACCTTTACTAATTGCTTCAGAGTTCATCTCCCCTTCATAAGTACTTGGCTCGAAGTTAGTCACAGCCTCCCTCCCGTTGCACTTGATAGCTGCCTTATCATAAGCCCTGAATTCCAGAAAAGAAAAAGGGAGACACGTGTTGGATGGAACACTAATGAGCTTGACAATTCAGGGTAATAAAATTCAGTGCAGGTAGAATGTAATTCATGTATCATTAGGACCTTGCAGCTTCTACTTCGTTGTCGAATAGCCCAAGATATATATACCTGCACGAAAGCATTGCAATCTCCACAATGAAAACACCTTTGCCAATCGTTTCTTTGAAACATGCAGTTTATTAGACATGTTTCTCCAACACGGAATAAGTGGGGGGGAAAAACCCCCCCATTGAGAACTAATCTGAAACCAATTCTCATTGTACGCCAATAGGTGTTTGAATTGTAACAACTAATCCTAAAATCATAACAGTCCATTACTTCAATTTATATGAAATAGCTCCTCACTTTTTGCCAAGGAATTGCCCCATCCGAGCTTCCCAACGGCCACATTTGTGTAGTGTTACTCCTCGGTATTTTGAACTCCCCCTTGAGAAACCAGTACTCTGGCGACGAAGTATGTGAACGAACTCCTCCTTGGTAAGATTCTTCATCTGTCCATCATTAAGTAAATGGTGAAATTATCAATTATACGCACTCCTAGATTCATATTTATCAAGTGCTTGTGAGTTTTCCAACCTGTTTAAGATCATCCTCATAATCGCTGAGGTTAAAATTGATGTCAGCATCAACTCCCCTGAACTTAATAGCAGCTCGATCATATGCTCTAAGTTTGAAAATTCCAAGTCAAGTGAGAAGGACAACAATCATATTCAAATTCTTAGAAACAAACGAAGGGCTGGTCTGAAGCTAAATTATGACAATGAAAATTAAACGTGTGCAAAAATTCACCTTGCAGCGGCATGTGCAGTGTCAAATCCACCTACAAGCTCCAATAACAATTTCGTCAAAACATGCTATATATAGTAAAGTGATAGAAAATTAATTTAAATATTAATGGAATTTATAAAACCAAATTCATACCTAAATAGACTTGTTTCCCGCAATCCCTACACCAAATAACCACGAAGGAAAACAAAAGAACACACAAAGAAAAGAAATCAGAGAGAATTCAAACAGGTATTACCAAAATTCAATCTCCGTAGATTATTTCATTCCCGCTATATACTAGATAGTGGCATGGTTGGAGAAAATTAGATTGGTCAAATTAACTAAACCATCAAAACAAACGAGATTTGATATAAGAGAGCAACGGTAGAACTAAAAGACCTTTAAAAGAGTGAAAACGCGACCAATATGTAAAGCGGACATGCTAGCTAGAAATTGACACCAAATGTTAAATTCACATAAAATTACCAACCAGATATGTGACTCCCATCTTCCAGTCCTCCTGTAGAAGGTGACTCCTCTGTACTGGGAGCTCCGAGACCTTGGACCCCTCCTGCTCTTCTTCACCTGCTGCTGAGGTTGTTGCTGAAGTTGAACCATCTTCATTTCTCCGTTCCCACCTTGATGTTCGAATGAGAGATCCATCCAGCTCTTCCTTGACGGAAAGGATGACGAAGACTGTCCCTGCCAATTCCCAGACTCGCTGTCCACTCCTTTTGCTCCACTCACCGGAAATAGCTCCTTTGTTGCGACGTCGTTCCCGCTTTCCGCCTTAAGGATATCGAAATTAAAGGTAAATATGTCACCAGCGCGTGTAGAACAGGAGTCGTCATCGCCTCCTCCAGTGCTGGACCCGTCGGCATTGACGATAGAGGAATTAGAGGTCCCCGATTCCGCCATTTGATTCCCCGAAGCTTCAGGAAATTTGTCGAAGAACATGACGGAGTCATCGTTCTGAGTAGAATCGATCGAATCCGCATTGAGATTAAGATCAAACATGGCGCTTAAACTTCCAATAAACTCTGATTCTGTTCTGCACTTTATTGTTAGCTAAGATAGTCAACTATTCTCGGTTCAACACCACGAATGATTCTTTTCCGATAGATGAATCCTACGGCGAAAATCGATCCGATCGAAAGCAATCAAACACAGGTAATGTAAGCTAAACGGCTGAAGACGAGGGATACTGGAAGGATTAGAGGGACAAAGGAAGTAGAGTTGGAGAAAGAGAAAGAACTTCGAAGAAGTAGGATTATGCTACAGAGCAAAAACAAAAGCAAAGCGACGAGAAGCAGAATCAAAAGCTGCTTCACTCTCTCTAAATCGGCCGGATAAGGTTTCTAAGGTTTCCGACGACCGGAAAAGAAAAAAGAAGGAGAAGGACGATGCAGCTAACAGAAGGAGGTATGAGAAGGAAGCACCTGAACTTCAAGCTAGCGAAGTTGCATTGGTCATTTCCTCGGCGATGAGTTCAGTGTCGGGAGCGAAAGCATCGCCGACTATCGGATTCCATTGGCACAGAGAGAGAAAGGGAGGATGGGACGTTTGAAGGAACTCCTCATACTCATTTTAAGAGGGGCATGGAATATATAAACATTTTCTCTTTCATGGTGGAAACCGGTTGCTCCGGTCACCGGTCCTTGATTTTGTCAAGGAGATTTTTATATTTCGATTTGTTTATTTATTTTATTTTGTGTTGAGAACGAATCAAGCAGTGAACGTGAGGCGAAATAAGCTATTTTCTTTTTTATTTTCACGTTTTTTTATTGTTTTGTTTGTCTTTAATGAAACAAATTTTGTATGAATTTTATTTTTTGAAATTAATAAATTAAATAAGTAAAAATATTTACAGGAATATGTATATATGGGAGTTATTATGCTTGGTAGCAGTAGCCTTACGCTTGTTTTTATTTTTCTATTTTAAAAAATTTAAAATACAAATATTTAAAAAATAAATAATCTCATGTTTTATTAAATATTTTAAAATTATTTTAAAATAAAAAATAAAATAACGATATGATTAGAAAGTTTTATGTGTGTATATATATATAATTTTTTTATTAATTTAATCAAGAAAAATAAAATTCTTAATAATAAAATATTACATAATAGAAAAGTATAAAAATGATAAAAAAAATGAATAATGTAAAAGTTATGTTACATGGATGAAGCTTGTTAAGTTTGGTGATGATGGATATGAAATAATGATGAAATTGTATTAATTAGTCAAATTATATAAATGAGTTGCTTTAATAGGAATCTGGACCAAAACTTAGCCAATTTATGGGACAAAGAAAATAAAGGTTAACTGTGGATACATTGATTATTCAAACCAGATTTGGTTTTGATGAAATGATAACGACAGGCAAGTCAGAGTTAAAAAAATATATATTAATATAAATAAGAGTAAAGTGAAGTGCACAAAAGGAAAGAAAATTTGGGATTAATAGTTGGTTTAGGAAAGCACGGTAAGATATTGCCTTAAATGGTATCCAACTGTTAAGGAAAATACATATATAATTACCTTAACGGATAATCTTATTTTATTCATTAAAACAAAAAATCCAAAAGGTAAGGATTTTAGGAACTTTCAAACTATTTTCGTTTTATTATTTAAAAATAATAGCAAAAATATATTTTATAAAAAATAATTTTATTTTGATAAAAATAATTTTTATTAATTGTTCTTCATATTTTTTAAAAAATGAAATAAAAATAAGTTATGTTAAATTATTTTTTATTTTTATTTTTTAATCATTATTTAAAAAAATAATATTTATAAAATAACTTATGAAAATATTTATTTAAACAAATTTTTTTATTTTCTTAAAACAAATAAAAAAATTTAAATTCATGCCAAATATGCCTTAATCTCACATAAGAATATGTTCTCTTTAATTATTTTTTAAAAACAAAAACACTCACACTTTGCTAAATTAAAATATACTTATATTTGAATAAATATAAGTAATGTTATTTTTACACTATTTTTATAATTATTTATTTAAGTGCTAAAAGAGTGTAAAAAAAAAAAAAGACGTGAGAGCAATATTTTCCCTTTCATAAATAAGAAAAATTACACAGACAAATTTGTGGTTTCTTGTCAAATCTGCAACCGTTTTTCTAATGTTAATTTTCAATAATTTAATATTTAGTATTATACTTTTACCCTTTTACCCCTCACTTTCAAGCACGAATAAATATTTCAAAAATATAAATTTTGTTTTTAATAATACAAATAGAAAGTAAGGCAAGGGCGTTTTAAAAATTTTATATTTTTAAAAAAGTAAAAAGATATGAGATAAAAAAAATTAAATGAAAAAATTATTCAAAATATCTAAATATTTTAATATATTAAATTATTATTATTTTTGATTCATTTAATTTATGTTCTCCTTTTGCTCTATGAATAATGAGAGTTATAAGTTTTATTGAAGTTTTGACTCTACAATTAATCCAAAGATTTATTAATAAATGTTTTGTTAAGTTTTCCCATGTAATTTTGTTGGGTACCACAACCCTCACACATCCATCCATCTCTCAATTCATGCTATGTCCATCGTTGACAAAATTTAAAGATAATAATTATTACCGACCATATACAAACAAATATTTCTTTTAATTCCATTCAATTTCTATACATTTTAATTTCATTAATAAATGGGATTGGTATGGAATGAAAATTGCCTCCGAATAATAAAATAAGAAATCTATACTCATTTTAGATATAATCTAATATTACCATCTAAAAAACATATATATTTTGGAAATAAAATGTATAAAATTAGCATCCCTCTCACATATTAATTAGAGGCAAATTAACAAAATATTAAATTGAAAGTTACTAATAATTAGGATGGGTCCAATGGGTTGTCATTTCATTTCTTGTCATAAAGACATTTTTGCAAGAGAGTTAAGGATCTACCAATTATTGGGAGCATCTATGAATCCGGTAATTACTTTATTATTTTGAGATAATTCCACTCAAATAATTTTTAAAATAGCATATTTTAAAATAATATTTTATATTATAAATAAGATTTTATAAAACATGAATACCAGGTCTTAATTCATATAATTTTATATATTTGTTAAATTATATCTAGATATATTGGTATATTTAAATTTATTTTATTTCTTAAATTTTTATTTTTTTATTTTAAAATTTTAAAAATAATTCAAAAACAAGTTAAAAAAATATTCAAAAATATTAATACATATGATAGAACTTAAAAAATACCGTAATTTTATTATCTTTCTTCATTGCTGATACAGGAACCACAAGTGCACAAGCTTTGCGCGGGGCTAAGGCCATTGATGATTGAACCACAATAGTGATGGGGTTGTGGTCTACGGAAGATAGCAATCTACTACGGACAGGCGTATCTTGTCTGTTGTTATCTCAGTCAAAACACGTTGGACCCGTTGCCGCTCTAAATACATCGCTCCTCAAGTTTTGTTATCCTCCTCACCCTATCACACATCAAACATCTAACGGTTGGGAATCACCCAAATCACATCATGTCTCTCTCTCCATATATATATTTTTTATTATTTATCCTTGTACAATAATCAATAAATAATACAACTGTCAATAGTTAATAATTCACGTCGTCTTAGAAATCAAACTAAACTTAATATATTTAATTTGATTCTTCATTCATACTACTCGACACTTTATTTAGTAATATAATATTTAAGATAATTTATTCAAAAAATTATTATCAGAGTGTCAAATAAAGTGTTGTTGAAAATAAATATTAAATATTAAATATTAAATATATTGTTTAATTTAAGATGGTACAAATATTTAAATAATATGACAGACATTTGGGTTCTCCAAAAGGGGGGTCATGGGGGATGAGCGGGCAATAACCGTACACGTCGTTAACTGCCCGGACTTTGACAGCTGGGGAGCACTTACTGCCCGAACTGCCCAAATCTCTCTCTCTTTGAGAAGCTTCAGAACGTTTTCTTGGCGTCGACTTTTATTCCTTTTTGGTAATTTTATATTATTTGTGATTTCCGTATTTAGAATAGTAAAATGGGATAATATATTTCCTTCGGAAACAATAAGAAAGGGACGAAGGAACGGACAAGGGGGGGCCCAAGTGGCCGGAATCTTGTCCTCTGCAAGTATGAAATTCCAAAAGGGTCCTTAACCGCCCTAAACACGAGTAACACGTGCTTATTCTTTGCCACACTCATGACTCAACTCTTCTTCCCCGCACAAATCCGTGGGTTGAATTACAATTACACCCTTCCTTTCAACTCAATATATTCCTCTATACCCAACCATCTGTCTATAATAATAATTACATTCAATTTAGGTGCTTGCGAAGTTGGCCAATTATAAAAAAATAATCAGAAAGCATCTGTTTATATCGTTAAATCAACATATTTTCCCCTAAAATATTAATTATGAGACACAAAACAGTACTTTGTTGATTTTATTATTTGTTTCCGACTCTTCTTCTTCTCTATTATAAAAAAAAAAGCAGCAATAAAAAAACAAAACGGTGTAGTATTATATATGAACTTTAACATACAGTAGAAGGGGCAGCGTCTTCATAATTAATAGAATTCCTTAAATCTCTAGCTAATCGATAGTCAATTGCTCTATCTCATTTTTTTTTCTTTTTTGGTACATAAAAAATTTAATAATGAACTAATTTAATTTTAAGACTTGTATATCAATTTGAATATCTACTAATAACAAATCACTCGTAAGAACTAATTTAAAAAATAAAAAATAACATTGTTTAAATAAATATATAAAATAAACTAAAATGTTTACAATATTAAAAGAACTAAACATGTATTTAATATTATTAGACAATTAAGTAACCCAAACGTATGAAGATGAGTAATGAGTAGGATGATAGGCGGCGTTTGGTAGAATTTTGGAATTGCAAGCCAGTTCCTATTTATGGGGCGGCATATAAGGTGTGGCCGTTTGGTTTGGTGATTAAAATACAAAGGTTGTAAGAAGTGTTGCGGGGAGATCAAGGAATCTTCGCGAAAATAAAATGGTTAAGGCTCGAAACCACATAACTTGTAGCCGCACCACCTACCACTACACCACACTCTTTGAAAATTTCTACTAACTATCAACTTGCCTTGCTATAATATCCTGTGTTCTATAAAAACCTACCCAAATTTTGTACTTCAATAACTTACATTCAAGCCCTCATCTAATCTCTATCTTCCATTCATTTTCAACTGATTGGTGACCCACACATATCAAAGAAACATATAGTTTGAATTAAGTGTCTTATCTAATTCATCCTTAAAAATTGACTTGTAAAATGAAAATTGTCTCATACTTATATTCATTACTTAATTAACTTATTCAAATGATATGAGACTTTTAACACTTTTTTTCACAAAGAATGAGTGAACATAGTACACCACCAGTAGAGGTAGAATATCTCTGCTATCTGACATAGGTTCAACTCTAATACGATATTGAAAACGATTAGCTTCTGAAGCTAACTCATCTTCAAAAAACATTTCAAGAGGTAAAGATTGTCATACACTTATAAGCAATGTTCAACTAACCTACCAGATGACATAAAACTTCTAACACAATAAGATAATTTTATTAAAGTATTTTCATATACATTATATATTAAAATAACAAAATGTAATTTTAAAAGGCGTTATTTTTAGGTTGTTGGCTTCCACGTTGAACACGAGCAAAATGGAGGTTCTGAGTAATAATGGGTTTGCTGGGAAGAGAGGTTGGCACTTACCATTCGGGTCATAACAAAATGGGAAACAGAAACGAATAAATAGTCGCCAAATTTGACTAATCCCATTTGGTTTGGGATCAGGGATGGGTATAAAAAGGTAGAAATATGGTTCAGTTTCATGGGAAATTAAACATCAAATCTGTAGTCGAAAACTACAAGATTTGTCTTATAGGACATGATTCCATTAGAATTTGGTTAGATTCTTATCAATCACATGCCCTTGTTCCTCTCCTTTTTGACCTTTTCTCTGTTCTCATGAACCAAAATAACCACTCGTTAATGAAAGTGATGGTAGTGGTCTTTCTAACTACCACGTTAGATTACTCAAAGTCACAGCCTTATCTCCTCACATTATTTGCGGTATATGTAAACCTAGCGATATCGTGTGGCATGCTATTTCATATGATGCTGACACCTGTCTCAACATTTTAGGCACGTGCACTTCTTTTTTTGTCGAGGATTATTAGCTATCATGATTCATGGGGCTTTTAGTTTCGTTGATGAGAAATAATGAGAGGAATCGATCTTTGAATCTTTCAATTTAACTTTAGGACACTTGGGAATTTGAAGGCTTCAACCTTTGCTTTCTATTCACACTTGCATTAATTAATGGTGTACATGTTTTTGTTGGTAGGCTAACTCTAATAGTAGCTCTCACATTTAATATTTAAATTATCTAAGGTTTAAGATAATAATATAAAAATTAAAAAAAATTATTAAATAATTGCAATTGTATTAAAAAATTATATTTTATTAAATTATATTTATTAAAATTAATTTAAATTCATATTATTTCATTAAAAATGTAAAATAATAAATAATTTAGTATAAATTAAAATTTAACTATTATTTTAAAATAAAAAAGGAATAAAATTTATTCAAAGGAAAAGGTAAATGGAATGGAGTAGCAATTAATGAACTAGCTTGTTCAAGTTCTTTCCATCATTTTATGTTGCTTTTGATAAACTAGGTTTAGCTTATGATACAATTTTGTAGAAGCTAGCTAGCTGGGTGTTTTTAATTCGTTATAACTAATCAAGACTTTTTATATGGATACTATGCACATTTGAGAATTAATTAATTAGTTACACAAAAAAAATAATTAATATTTTAGAATAATTGATTCCATACAGTTTTTTTTTTATCATTGATCCTTGTATAATAAAAATCTCAGTGTTTAATATATTAAGCCGACCAATTAAACATATAAATTAAAGTTAAGAATATCTCATATAAGTTAATTATTGAAACCATTTATGAATGTGATTTAGGAAGATGGGGTGATGATTAATATGGTAGTTGGTTAGAGCTTGTTTTGTTGACCAAATCTGCTTTTAAGAGGGTTACGTTATTGTCCCATTTTGAAATTTTTTGTTTTTTATTTAGATTTATTTAATTATTTAAGTTTTATTAAATATTTTTATGTCATATATATTTTTTAATTTTTTAAAAATTGTTTGTATTATTCCTTCATTATTTTTTAGAATTTAATTTTTATACAAAATTTTAAAAAAATTATCAAAAATTCATTAATTAATATTAAAAAATCAAAAAATAATATATATAAAAAATTAAATTAAGCTACTATCAAGTAATAGCGGTTGCTTGGACTTTGGAGATGGAAATTCAAAGGAGCAAAATAGGAGTCGTTTAATTAAGACACGTTACAACTAATGGAGATGAGTGGCAGTGGCCTTAATTAAATTGCTTCATTATTCTTTCAACAAATATATTTTTATCGCACCAATACGATAACTATGATGTCCCTTCTTACGTCATCATTGGTTTATCCTTTTTTATATCAAATATTTTAATATTATTAAAATAAGTGTCAATAATAATTTATGTAGCAATTTGAAATTTTTTAAAAAGATTTAATTTATTAAGAATAAATAACTTGATCATGACATAATCATATGTCAAACTTTTATTAATTTTTTAAAAAATTACCTTAAATTTTTATATAAAATAAAACTTAAATTAAGGTAATGACTAAATTTGTTTATACAAAAAATATAAACTTATTAAATATTTTTAAAAAAATATACTTTTAATATATTTATTCAATTATAAATAATTTAGTTAACTTTAAATTACATTTATTTAAGAATTATAAAGAGAAAAAAGCATTAAATAGCATTGAATGAAAGAAAGATATGGGGTGTGAAGTTGAAGGGAAAGGGCGGAGCAAGATCTTTCTCCTTCAGGAAAATATTGGTTGAAAGCAGGCTGTGGGTCCCTCCGCTGTCTTTCATGAACTTTCTCCGGCAAGGATCGACCAAAAGGGAAACCTACACGTGGCAGTGGAAACAAACAAAACCAACTTGGCGAAGCAAGAATAAGAAGGCTAGGCGGGTGGATAGAGAGAGAGGGAAGGTGCTTTTGATAGTTATAAGGGACTTGCTCTAAACAGCAACCCTCCAACCTTAAAACCTTTTGTTTAACTTGGGTTTCCAATTTGGGTAAATTCACTATTTACACCCAACTACCACTTTCGATGTGACCTCTCCACGGGCTATAGCCGGTCGCATATCTTCACTATTTACACTCCAATTCACTAAGTTAGATAAATTCTTAAATAGATTAAATAAAAAAAATATAGAACATGGTAATTATAAAAAAAACCATATATATACACTAAATTTTAGAATATTTTATTTTTACATATTTATCTGTTTATTTATTAAAATTTATTTATGAATTTTAAAAAAATTCTCAAGTAAATTTAATTTACATATATTTTGTAAATTAAATCAATTATAAATAAATATATTAAATAAATAAATAATATAATATATACATGTTTTATAAACCATTAACAATTTATCAGTTATACTTAAAAAAGTTGGGCTTTTAAGTCGGTCTATAACCAATTACCACTTGACACGTGTCTTCCTGTTTAGTTTTTCCACACATATTGCTCGGACCACCACCATTCCTCCACTATCTACGTCAACGTTTGCTGATGTGAAAGCTGTTTCATCGGACGGCTTGTGTCGCTTAGGGTGTCCCGTGAAATAGGGAACCGTTGGATTATTTACCTCCAAATAAACAAAGACAAAGAAAGTGAGAAGCAAAGGGCATGAATTGATAGTGGCTTTGCCAAAAATAGAAGCTTTATGTTATTATATTGTTTTTTTAACGCCCCGCTCACCACAACACCAAATTATCTTTGAAAATACGAAATTGAAATTATCAAGTAATCCGTTTTTCTATTTATTATATAATTTATGAGATTGACCCATAAAATCAACTATTTATTTTTATAAATAAAATAGAACATATAATTGGACAAATAAATCAAGATGACAAAGAGTGGTGGATGAAAAATAAATCAAAGTTCCACTTGACGAAAACTTCCAATATAAATAACCATTTTCTTGTAGATTTTGTCTTCACTGAATTCGTAAAAGCATAGTTATCACTAAGATCTCATAATTTTATAAAAATTGATTACGAATTGAGTCATGAGTTTAATTTTTATTAAACAAATTTTAAACCTTAAATTAGATACGTTTATATAAATAAAATTCAAATTTTAAAATCACAATAGAAGTGATGGGTGTTATGAATAATTAATAAAATTGATGAGTGGTTTGAGGTTTGAAGTTAGAGTGAGAGATTTAGGGATAAATGCAACGTTAATGAGTAGCATGGCAAAAACAAAGGGAAATTGATGTAAAATAATAGAATTCTTATATTATGTCATTTCATGTAATATTAATAAATATAAATATTAAATATATTTTAAATAAAGTTAACTAAATTTAATTTAAATGTTAAAGCATATTATTTAAAATATTCACATAAATTATATTTATTATATTATATGAATAAGATAATATAATAAATAATTTATTTGAAAAGAAAGTAATGATTTATGAATATAAAAATGGGAGTTAGATGAATTGGTGAGGAAGCGTTAATGGGGGAGTAAGATAGTAGCTGAGTAGGCAGCTGATCTTGGAATGGTGGACCCCCACCACCTCCTCCACTACATAAATCTCGGTGTCCCCGTATTGGCCCTGTGATTTCACATTATTTATTTATTTATTTAGCATCCCTCCTATTCTCCTACTGCTATAAATAAAGCCTGCAAAATAAAACCACCATCTTCCCTCTCTGTTCTGTAATCTTTAATTTATTTTGATTTGACGTCCAAAAGTATCTCACTCTTCTTTTGTTGAACACTAAAAGCTCTGCACATTTTTTTTGGTTCTATAATAATTGAGTTCGTAAATCTGAATTGAAACTTGACTAATTTGTTGAATGCTTTTAAAAAATAAGTATCCTATGAAATATTTAAATATATTATATTCCATAAAACTTAAATGGTTTATATATTAAATAATTTTTAAAATAATATTAAATTCTTAATATAATATACTAAAATATATTGGTTAGAATATATCTAAATAAAAAAAATAATAAAATAGTTGGCTGAACTTGTAAATAACTATAACACTATGCCCCCTCTTGTATGGTTGGGGCGCTGTACCCTTAAGAATTTTAATTTTTTAAAATATAATGTAATATTTATTATATATAATATAAAATTTGTTATGTATAAATAAAAATATTATAATTTAATTTATTTAATAAATATTTAATTTTTTTCCTCTATTCAAAACAGTTTAAGTCCGCCCTGGCAACAAGTAATTGGTTATGCAACCTACCGTTCTGAGTTCTGAGTTATATACCCTTCTCGCTCTCTCGCTGAGACCGTCCTTCCTCGTGGGGTCCTTTCTTAGTATAATACTTTGTATTACATAAAACAAAGGTTTAATTATATTTTATATTTTTAATTTATTTAAAGATTTGATCATTTTTATTTTATTTTAAATAATATAATTATTTTAATTTTATTAAAATATAATTAGATTATATTGTTTATACTAAAATTGAAGATATTAAAATTATAATTTAAAAAAATTAATGGATAAAAATACAATTAAATAAAAAAAAGAGAGAACTAAATTAGCAAGAAGAAAAAGGAAGAAGTATCAATTGATTTAAATTAAAAGGAGTTTTATTTAATTTGTGGCAACTAGACATTATTGTTTTGGTGAATACAAAGTGGCGCAAGTGTTTAACGTGGAAGAATATTATATTAATTGATAAAATATAAGAAAATAAATAAATAAAAGAGGAAAGGTAGGTTAGTTTTACTTTGGGATGGGTACGTTGTCGGCAAGATGTACGAGGTTTAAGCCTAGGGAGACGTGGATGCTCCTTCTCCATACATGGAAAGTCCTTCGTCAACATCTTATCCCGTCGTTTTGTCAAAGTTTCCATTTTCCCATATTATTATATTCATATTTCATATTATTTCATTATTTTATATTTTATTCTCTTTTCCACTCTGATATCATAGAGTAGGGTACTTCCTCCCTATTTTTATAATAATATTTCCCCCCTCCTAAATCACAATTATTGGGTTTAAGAATCATGTGTAGTGAAATTATATATATGCCCTTGGCCCTTGGGCCGTTCCTTGTAATGATTACTTTTTGGGTGTGCCGTGGGGAGAAGGGATAAGGTGCGGTCAATTCGACCTACTCATATAAGGAAAGGACACCTCTAAATAATATTATTTATATGTTATTTTTTTATTTTTTTATAATATATTAATAATTAAAAATATAAATGTAAAGAAAGAATGTATACTATACAAATAATATTCTTCTTTCACATTTAGATTCAAGGATTTACAGGGTCTCTCAAATTTTACTAAAAAATGTCATATGATGATGTTGAGTTTAATAGTTTTTAGAATTTTTTTTATTGAATATTGTTTACATTTTACTATATTTAATTTTCTTTTTTTTGAGTCGGATTTGCTGGTGGTGAGAACAGAATCTATACAACAGGGCTATGGTCTCATCTCTCAGCTCCGGGTGTTTTTTTATCTTACAAATATATAACGGTTATATCAAATTAAGGGCACTACGTTGAAAGTAGTATATAGTTTTTAATCATAATAGTCTATTTATAAATTATAAAAATTATAATTTAGATATCAACATTGAAGATTGTATGTTATTGCTCAATGGTAACAAAGAAAAATCTATCAAAATTATATAAGATGATATAATATAACGTTATATTTAAATAAAATCAAACATTTTTATAATTTACTTGTTATGTAATTAAAAAATAATTAATAAAACTTTATACCTACTAAAAAGAAAAAAAGATTGCATTATTGGGTTTTTGTGACAACGTTTGTCCAACCCTACGGTTCAAGTTTATCCATTTTTAAAACAATGGTTTGTTTATACTTTATAGTATCAATATTAAAAAATTGATATTTATTGTGTTTTCTTTGCACGTGACAACTACGGACCTTCATTAGTTGCAGAAACCTAACACTAGCAAGTTGCATATTATAATTAATTTGGTAATCAAATATATTCAATGAGAATACGGATGAAAAATTACAGATCTAAAGTTCTTTTTCTTGAGATAATAAGATACTACTATGATTTAAATGGAAAAAATTTCACCCACAATCCTACATATATTCAATAATCTAAAATAGTAATGCTTCATAAGATTAAGCTACGAAATTATAGAAAGCTCATCCTTAATCATAAAAATTGATCAGTATGGCAACTATAGAAATTTGACTATTTTTTTTTTGTAATTAAAATCAATATATGTACCTTCCCAAAAGGGAGGAAAAATCTGCATTTGTGTATGGGCGAATTTCAGGCACTAGGAAAAATTATGACATCAGCTTGGATTTGAATGGAATACTGTATTGTGACAAATACCGCCATGGCGCCATTCTCTTATTTTCTTAATACTATCATTGTTTTAAATGATGGTGACTCATATGAACACATTAAATTTGTTGATGAAGCAAAGTCACTGCAAAAATGTACAAAGCTAGGGTAGTTCCTAATCAAAATAATTTTCATTTTGGAGCCATCTTATAAAGTTCAAGTTCACATGAATCACGCCAAAGGTAACTATTACGTCTACAGTTCTTAAAGAAACTTTAGGACTACCCTAGGATTACAGGATCCGACAACCATATTTAAACAAAGATCAACTAGGGGCCGACTTCAGGATTTGAAATGGTGGGGCAGGAGTTGGGAGGATTTGGATACAAACCTTTTTTGTTTGGATATTTTTTTACTTTTTTTTTATTTTGATCATTAATTAATTTTTGAACGATCAGAATTAAAATATATATAAAGTATGTGTATTTTATTAAACAAATTTTAAGTGTCTAAAATTAAATAAATAATTAAAATTAAAAAAATTTTAAAAAAAATGCCTGAACCCAGATTCCTTGGAGAGAGGGTTGAAGGACAGACCATTGAATAGGAAAATGTAAACTAGAATGTGAAACTCAATTTGAACCTATGACCCTACACGATTTAAAAAATTTTATGGACATATCTAGGGTAAACACTAACCGGGAAACAAACGTATATCTAGCTTAACAGAATTCTTCCAAAACAAGTCATATTTTAGCAGCAGGGTACGAGATAGCTCAGGTAAACACACCAGAAGATTGCATCAGGTACAGAATTAATTAAAGAAAAATATCATCAGTTAAGCAAATCAAACAAAATTACAGTACTAACTATTGATAATGCATACCGAATCTGATGCTAATAGTAAACATAATAAATTCCAATGAGGCTGTCTCGCCTTTCAACTATTAGATTAAGAGTATAATATTTCGGGGAGATTAAGATGCCAGGTTTATAAATAAACAAAAGCGAAGCAGCCATCGGTACAGCACCATATCAGCACTAATTTATTGCAACTAACATTGATTGTCCCTGTGCTTAAAAGTTAAACACGGTTCAAAGATATAATATACAAGGTTTGGAAATCATTCGGCAGTATTTTATTCTGTCCAAGTCAGGCTGTTTCGCGAGGTAGATGATTCACGTTTCACATAAACTAAAACAGCTATACCAACAAATATATAATAGAGTTAAAGAGAGGCCAGTTGGTCCAAAAGAAATCATATGATACAATATTATAAAGCCAAAGAGAGAAAGAAACCTTAAAATGCCGTGGAATCTTTGGTTTTTTTTTATCACCAGTACTTTCTCTAGATTAAGAAACCATACCAGAACCCGGTATACTTTATGTCCTGTTTAGGTGAGGACAAGCAAGAGTCCACAGTTTTATTTTATTTTATTTTTAAATTTTTAAATTTTTGGGCCAGGCATAGTATTTTATGTTATAATGATTAAAAATCTTCCTTTCCTCGGTTCTTTAAAACTTTTTTAGAAAAACCACCGTAAATGGAATCAGGATGGAGTGCATGCTAAGATATTCTTGATGAAAATTTGAATCAGACTATATAGTCTTAAAAAATGTTATGTCATGATTCATATGCAAGGGAATTCCTAAGTTATTAAAGATCAGGATAGGTAGATAATAGACCTTTGATCTAATCGACAATCACATGCTATACCTTCTACTATAATGTCTATCTTCTTGGGTTGTGCATTTAGGAGCTTGATATCTGACAATCTTAAACCAGATGGCTGCTGGTCATCCTAATGAATTGTGCGCATGTTAACTGTAATCATCAATGAAATGAATGCAGCAACAAAATATGCAAACCTTAATATTGCCTCAGATCCAGAATATCTCACATGTTTAAAAAACGAAAAATCATTTTAGCATAACTTAAATAGTAATTGTAAGTGGAATTAACGCAAAAGTCCTAAATTCTCTTTGATAGAAGTAAAATATAACAACATCAAACCAACCAACCACCACCAAGAATACAATGGCGTGGGCTATTGGGTCATGGACAGCTCCAAATAAGACCTATATGAAGAGCAAAACCAGGATGGGCTTACAATACAGTCAAAAGTCAAAACCCAGCATACCCGTAGAAGGCCTATACTTCACCACGATAGAGCCAACTCGATTTTGCACTCAGCTTTGAGTTTCATCTTATTTTGTCAGACTTCTGACTTGAGCCCCTTTAATACTTGGCAGAATAAAGACTAAGATCCCAGCTCGTATCAGCTCTAAGCCACAGTCAGAATTATTTTTTTAATGTGTGCTAAATGACTTTCAGAAAAATAGAGCAACATACTAATTTACCATCAACTTGCAGGTGAGTTTGATTTAGAAACCCATTATCATATGGTGACATCTAAACCTTGTCTTTACTTCAGATAACTATTCCACTATCTCTAATTTTGAAATCCTTTTTATGTGTAAATTTTCCTTTTGCACTCCATTTCTTAGCAGATCTAGTTTGTAATAATCCAATATCCACTGATCTGTCCACTTTCCTCCCCTTTTTCTGTTGCATTAGAAAAACCTCCCTATGTCTTTGTCTTCTTCTAAATATGAACTACAAATAGGCTGATTCTGATTGCATCTCTGATACAGATAAACTTAAATTTAGATACTTGCGTTCCCTCTGCCACTCTACAATCATAGTCACAAAATAGGTTACAATCAACCCTTTTGTTTGTTGATGACTTGCTCATTAACAAGTCACCTGCATCATTAGTCTTGTTAACTGTTAGATTAATCAACCTTATGCTCTATCATCATCTATCAGATTTATTCCCTAAAATTATATAAACACCCAGTCTTTGCAACTTCCTTGTTGAGATGCTCTCAAAAAGAACCAAGAAATAATTTCTAGGCACATAATTATACAGCTGATTCCAAAAAAATGAAAAAAGACATGAGCGTGTATTAATCTTTACACATGGCCCAGGCAACGAGAACTGAAGCATGTTTAATTCAAGGCATTTTTTGCCCTAGAGCAGGATGTGATGGTGACTTGCATATATACATGCTAGGTGGTGGAAGATGAATCTACCGTATGACACTCATGTCATCCATGCCTATTATTTTGTATTCATCTGTTTAAGATTTCATCAAGATATATGCTGGATTATTGTCATTGTTTGCATACAACTCAAAAAAAAAATAGCGTTTGATTTCAGCCATTGTTATAATTCTATGCATGTCTGTCACGTAATTTTTATAATAATTTCCTCAGACAGCCTGGCCATCAAAAAAGTCGGGTAACATAAGATGAAGGTGACCTGAGGTAGAAGTCAAATTAAAAGGTGCATAATGGCAGGACATAGCTTTTAGTAGTGCATAACAGCAAAGTGGGATTACTGTTCAATGTGAGCATCTAAATCATCTGATAATCAAATCACAGTTCATGTTCATTTAAACTATAGCCATAAGAAACATGAAGATTTGAGGTTTGATTTCCATAAGTCATCTTAAATAGTAATAATAATTAAAAAAGAAACCACTGTAAATCGTCCATCACATTCAAATACAAATTTTTTCATCTGAATATCAAATGATATCTTCAAATCCATATAATAAGAGAGAGAAAACTGATATATCACTATCTATATATTATACACTATACCGTAAGAAAAAATAAATATGGAAGTTCCTGCTCAAGCACGAAAGACTACAACAAGATACTATATAAACATTCCAAGCAAGCAGGAAGCAAGTATTTAACATTAACTTAGCTAACCTCAGATTATTTGAAAAACAATGGATTGCTGAACTGGAGATACCAACTAATCTCTCTTCAATGGACGGAATATGAACACAGTTAAATGGATAGGTATGTGTGTGACATCCTATATGATTCACAAAAGCAGATAATCAACTGCTCACTGCAACTTTTGCCCTTCAAAATTGAACAAAGCATTTTGACCTGCATATTTTCCGAAAATAAAATAAATTTGGTTAAGGCAAAATTTCAGATTGATATATTCAAACTAAACAAAGGAGGGAAAAATAAAGAAACTCCAGAAGAAAATGTATCATCAGACAAGCTGGCATTACTTTGAGGAGCAAAATTAATCACAGAATTGAGGAAAACTGACTTCAGTAATTCTTTGGACAGTCAATGTGTATCTACTAACGCAAGGAGGCACTTTAGATCACAAGATTGGCACATTTAACGTGTAAAGAATTTTCATCTGAACAAGAGCATTTTCCATGGGGAGAGCAAAAAAGTTATGGGAGGCGCCTACTACATGTGCTCCAGCTTTAAATTTCCAAGTGGTTTTCTTACTCAACATATATTCAGCCGACCTATCAGGAAAAAATAAGCCAAATGACAAACCTTGGAAGTGGATTGCGTCTATTTCTGACCCTTTGAGCTCCAACCCAATATCATCCAGCAGGACTAAACCCGACGAAGTTATGTCAAAAGGGAAAGCCAGAGGGGGTGATATGGGAGATTTTGCCAACTTAATAAACCTTTTACCTGTGAGGAAACAAACTTCTGAAATTCACTTCTGTAGGACAGAGACGAGTAATGATATAATTGTAAGAAATACTTGGTTGTTAACACATTGGACCTAACTATTTTTCAAGATCACTTCCAAAATTTATTTTTTCTCGATAAAGTCATAAAACTACTTCCAAAATTTTTAACCACAAATTATCAGAATTTTAACAAACAATGGAGACGTTCTATGGAAGTCAGCCACATGGATTCTTCTCTTATGAATAGAATAAAAAATAATTAACATTAAGTATTAATTTCTCATTTTTCTATTTTTTTTGGTTCAAACAAAAATGCAGGCGGAAAACCATGGCACAATAGAACTCATTGGTAGGTAAAAGATACTTTCAGTTTCTGATTTTGTCTTGCTAGCTAAACATATGGACTATAATCGCATGTTTCATCAAGAATTCCATATACAAGAATCTAGAGAGAATTTTAAAAGAATAATGTCTTTGAAGAATCTACACAAACATTTGTTACACAAAAATGCAGATTAAAATCAAGATGTTACATAAGGAGCAGGATTTTCCTAGCAGAAGCCTAGGCTTATATAAATGAAATCAGTGCAAAATGAACCTGATTTAACTTCAAGTACAAGACGGATGGTTACAGCATGAGCCCAGCTAATTCCTAAAGCAGCAACAAGGTGAGAATCATATGTGGTAGAATTGTCTTTTTTTTCAGTGCGGCTCTGAGCTGCTTAAAAAGTACAAGGATCCGTTAGTAGTAAAATAATTTAAAACCTTCAGAATCTAATTTTGCCTTCATACCTTGGAAGGGATACAGGTAAGCTTCATCACCAACTTGAGATCTTACTTGATTTGTCACTACAACTGGAATTCGTGAAAATTCAGCAAGTGACCTAGGCATGTTCAAAATCAGCACCACCTCTAGGAAGATACATTTTCCCTCTTCTCAATATCTCAAAAGCGTAACAGTATCTTACTTGATAAAAGAAACATGCCAACCCAGAGCTTGTTGTCTAGAAGCCCCACACTCATATTCCCTGTAAAGAACAATTGACCAATTTTTCTTTAGAGCAAGGCTGTATGTTACATCTTGTATAATGGTTCTGTGTTTCTGATCTATTCTAAGTATAAACTACAGTATGTATGTTAACTCTGGCCAAAAAAAAAGGAGTCCGTAATCAGAACTAATTCATTGATAGATAGTGGGTAACCATCATATGACCTGATGATAAGTTCATATTCATTTCCATGAAAAAGAGAGCAAAAAAGTTTGGACGGAACCATTATGTCTATGAATGAAGGGTCCAGGAAGTGGATCTGACAAAAATTTTATAACTTTGAGGAACATTTGAGGAGAACATCTTTGACTATATCATTCACAATCATCACCCGAAGTTGAACTCACCCTAGAACAAGAGCAGCCATGCTATCAATGATGAGCAACTTCACTTGTTGCTGGAGCAGTGATACCTTGATCTGATGCAAACTGGTAGCATTAACACAACAAATATTACAGTGAACAATTCCAGTAGTCTTAGTACAATTAGAATCTTTTTTTTTTTAGAAAAAAGTAGAACATAATAGGGGTGTAATCACGATCAAGAAGTTAGAGACAGCAAAATCCAAAAATGTAAGCTCCTCATTTGACTACAAACAAGTACGTAACTTCTCTAACAGAAACCCCATTCAGCATATCTAGTAAACTTCTGGATTTGCATTTATAGATTTGCTCACAAATTCGTCACCTTGGTACCATCCTATCAAGAGATTCTCTTAAAGATGTGAAGTGCCTGAAGTTATTCTGTTAGCATGCATTTCTTTCAGACAGAATGAGACAGAAGACAGCCTTGGCAGGGTATGTGTGATGTATCAGTAACTTGTTTCAGTTGATGAAAAGGACCAACACAGAAATAAAAGAATGATATGGAATCACCCCATCAAGTAGCATTCCAATCAGTTCTGAAGGCAAATCATGAGATATCCCATACCCTTCGGAATAAGAGCTTAATAAGTAGATGTACATAATATCTATTATATTTATAACCATCGAACTCTGTCTTCTGGCAAAACAATTCATTTACTTTATTTTTTTGGGCTAAAAACAAAAGCATTTACTTATTTACCTTTTGCATTTTTTCCCTGTCCTTCTGAATTAATATTGTGATATTCCCATGGATCATCTCTTTAATATCAGAGGTCCAGATTTCTATGTACATAGCGAAACATTAACAAGTTCTCATTTTTCAACCTGTCGATATTACCTTATAGTTCTTACTATCCATTGGCTTACCATCCATGCTGAAACCAATTATAATAAAAGTCTTGTGGAAATTCACACCTCTCAGTGAATTCAGAAAGAGATGTGGGGCGCAAAATTAGGATTCTACCAGCCATCTGCAATGTTTTAAGGAGATAATCATCTGTAAGTTCCTAGAGAGATAATCAAGTTCACAAGGGATACAAAAACTCGGAAAAAGAAAGATACAAAATCTGCATACCTCCTGTGCCATTCCTTTCTTGTGAAATATTTCAGTAAAACTCTTTATTCCAATCTCTATCAATCTGGAAAACGAAAATTCTTAAACCAAAATATATTGCATTTTTTTCTTATTAAAACACATAAAAGGAAGTAATATCACATGATACATTTCTTGTCTGCTTCAAGTACCTTGTGGAACTGAATTTGGATTCAACATCTATATATATCACACGGCCATCTAATCCTCCATATTTTGTTGGCAATGAGGCCAGCAACGACAGCTTCAAGCAAAACTGCAATATAAAATTCAGCCATCCAGATTAATGGTTCCTGTAAACGAATATTAACAAATCTAGGGCATGGTTGGACGCAGCTAAAGATATATTTCATATGCTTAACCCTAAAACAACAGAATGACGCAGAGCATGTGCGTGTGTGTATTCATGGGACAAGTTCCAGTTTATAGTGCAGGTGCACTTTCAGATTTCACAAGCAGTGCTAATGGAAGGACTTAATTTAACATGCTTAAGTGCTAGAGAAAGAAGTCTCAACATATAAAAGAACCATGTGTCCTTTTTTCCTCGGTTAACTATTACATTCAGTTATCCATAGATCCAGCACCATCAAAGTTCCTTTATGCATAAACCCCTTCTCTTTCTGTATATAGAAACCTCATATCCCATGGTCTCTGCCTATTGTCATAGAATAATTATTAACATTACACAAGAGTTAACTTTAAGTCTATCAAGCAGGTGAACCTGCTTGTTACTAGCTGCGCACCCATCCATCAACTTCAGGACAAGATTAAAAGCTTGACAATTGCTTTGAAGAGCCTTTCAACATCTCAAATCTCATGCTTGTAAGCATTGTTAATTGGTCCTTTCAAACAACAATGTTGTACATATTACCAAGATAGTATTCACTATCCTAATATTATATGAGAAGAATAACTTAGCTAGCCTGAAGCACAGGTGAGAGATATTCTTATTGGTTACATCTATAAATGAAGATAACTGGATTGGATGTGTATCTGAAATGCGAGTCCACTGGTAACGGCAATTCAAAAATAATCTTCTCCCATAAAGAAAGGAGAAGAAAAATGGCAACACAATAAACTATGATGGCATAAATCAACATCTTAACTATTCTGCCAAGTGCCAACTTCCAGATTAAAGTAGAAAATAACCAAATAGCTGGACAATATATGCAGTTCTAGTGCACCATGCATAAGACAGATAATGAAGATATTCCTCGCTGAGATAAACAACTACAATAAAAGCTTTTTTAGGGAAACTTTGATCATTGCAGCTTATAGATATTGTACTCATCATAAAGTCATGATTGAAATATGAAAGGGATGCTGGTACAAAAGGTAGAACATAGATGTAAGTAGTAATAAATTATTAAAGTAATGGACCTGTGTTTTGCCAATTCCTGCTGGACCAACTAACTCTGTCAAAGCGCCAAATGGTATACCACCACACAAAGCCTCATCTAGACCTTTCAAAAGAGTAGGAAGATGACCAGCCAAACTCTCGTTTTGTACTCGCTGCTCCATCAGAAACAAGGCCTAGTAACACAACTGAAACCAGTCACTTCTGAGAAAATTCTAAATGAAAAAGAAAAAGAAAAAGGAAAAAAGGGAGTATGCATTGCTACAGTTTGACAAGGTGGACAAACGACTTCACTAATGTGTGCTACTGCAGATTTTACTTCAGCCAACCCAACGTCCAGCAATTCCATCAACTCTAATTCAGGGAGAGATAATGCATCCTGCGATTTTACTCAAAAAAAAAATGGAAAAGAACACGCGATGGAGTTAAGGAAATCAAAATCAGGTGAAAAACGGAGACAAGAAACGAATCGGCGACTCAACGGCCTGAGGCGTGTTTGAAATTTGAAGGCGCAACGAGGTTGAGGGAATCAAAATCAGAATACTGATGGAAGATGAGTCTTTCATGATGCAAAAATTCGAAGAAATAATGATGAATCAAATTCTGTGATCGATAATGAAAACGGAATTCGCAGAGAAAATAGGAAGTTGAATATGAATTAATGGAGCAAAGATGGGAGGATTAGATACCTTGGCGGTGATGATGTTCCGAGCAGAGAAGATATTGGAGATCCATTTGCGCAATCCCATCTCATGGATGAGCTTGTTCGCCATCTTTCCCTCCTTGCGTCTTTCCCGCCTAAATGAGAAGCTCCGTGACTGATAATTTGAGCGCGCACTGACTGAAAAATTCTATTAATGTCCCTGGTTCCTAATTTCAAGAGAGGGTAGTGTTTATTCACTCATTGTTTGCATGAGATTTTTTTATTTATTTTTAAATCTACACCCTCTTCAAGCTTTGAATTGTACACTGAATTTATGATGGATTTGAATTCAGGCCTTTTTGGCGATTTTTTTTATCTTCTTTTTTACATCATGAACGATTAAATATTGGACCGTTATAATATAACCACGTGGCATATTTTTTCTTCTAATTATTCTTGCTTTTCTCTTCAGCACCTCCCTATATTTCAGAGTATATTTTTAAATTTAAATTTTTTTATAAATTTTATTTTAAAAAATAAAATAAAATATTTTAAAATATATATATAATAAAAATATTTTTTTAGTTTTTTAGTTTTATTTTTGAATTATTTTTTAAGTATTGTATAATAAAATTTTTTAAATTTTGTTTTATTTGTTTTAATTCTTAAAATAAAAATTATAAAAAAAATTAAAAACCCACCCAATACTCAGGGTAAGGTAGTTCCCCTTTCTCTACACCCTTCCAATGGCACCGTAACCTCCATCGTCAATGGCTATGGTAGACTGGGAATCAACCCCAGACCCCGCTTGGATTTCCTTAAATCAGCTGAATCCGTTGGTCGTTTCCCTGTTAACAACTCCAATAAAACTACACCGTAACTATAAACGTCACCTTTGGCGGAGCATCTAAAGCTCTGATAGTATTCGGGAGGAGCATAGCCAGGCCCAGGGGTGCCTTGAGACTCTGGCTTCCAATTTTCCGTCAAGCAATGCATTGCTTGATTTCATGTCTCTGCGAATGATGTGAGGGGTGCAATTGTGGTGAAGAAAAGCCAATTCCCTAGCAGCCCCAATCCCAATTTTCCTCCTAAACAGGAAAGCATGAACTTTTTTTTATGTTTTTTTAAGTATGCCACTTAGTTATATCGTGGCGGTCCCAATAAAATATAGATAAAGAAACTTACTATTCTACCGTCCCATATTTGGGACGGTAGAGAACATTACTTTCTTTAACTGTAATATATATATTTTTATTTAAATTAATCATATTTTTAAATTACAGAATGATCCTCTTCATATTGCAAAATGGTCTCCATCTGATTCGTTCTTGGTCACCGTTTCCTTCCTGCGTCTTCTTCTTTCTTGCATCTTTGTCTCTCCTCTCTTTCATTCGTTCCTGGTAGTAAGCCTTGTTACTACCTCCTGAGGGCATTTCAAACTGAATTACTCAACCTCTACTACACACCTAA